>PPJW02000049.1:0-124783 GCA_003705905.2 Lipomyces sp. NRRL Y-11553 | reverse complement strand
CCTGCTCCGGGTCAACTGCCATATACGAAGCCATACAACTCCACCTCCGTGTATCCCTTACAGAACACCACAACAGCAACGCCGCAGCAACGCTATTCTAGCCCGATTAACGAGGCTGAGGACGATGCTGATATCCTTGCCCTATTCTTCAACTGGAAAATATCGAATACGAGGAACGACGAGCGTAGAATAAAGTGGCAGCAGGCCAGAGATTTAGTCTTGCAAAATGATTGGTCTATCCGGGACCTCCAGCAGATGGAGAATGGTATGTCGGCCATGTATCAGCGAGCGATTCAGGCCGGGATATCGGATGGTTTTGCGCGTAGTTTCCGGACACAGCTCAACCTCTTTAAATCGTACTATCGGCAGCGGAAGGAGAAGGAGGCTGCCGCAGTGCTGAATAGTCTTGGCGGAGGGTTTATCCCCGGGGATGTGTTTTGAGTTGGTTGTTTGTTGTCGTTGTTTTGTCGTTGTTTTGTATTCTAGTAAGAAGCGATTGCGGCTCAGTAATAGGAGACGCTTGTCTCAACCGCCGAATAAGCGATAGATACTCCGTCCCAAGTGGTGAGTTCACTCTATCACAAAACTTATTCTTTAAAACTGATAGCAAACTTATTCTTTAAATTCCATTCCTCGGAATTGTCAGGACTCGTTCCGGTAAGTCCTGTGCGTAGGTATTTAAGGACTACCGTCGTATTCGACGAAGACTGACGCGTGAACTTGTGACGCTACAAAGACGGCATAGTCGCAAAACTGGTCATTCACCAGTCTGTGCTACACACTGTCGTGTAATAATATTCTCGGTCTTCGATGACATACAGCGCCTTCACGCGCCTGTTCCGTGCTACACAAGTCGCCATCCATTCCCGCCTCAAACCGCAGACTACTTCCAGTCTCTGCTCCTGTTGTCTGTTTATGAATACCTCCGTCTGTCGCTGATGTTGCTGACCCTGCTTCTTCATCTTCTCAATCCAGCGTCTCATTCTCCGTATTTTCGATCTTTCGCCAACAACAATGCAACATGCAATCTCAGAAACTAACTCGACAGGCAACGGCCAGCCCTCTGGCTCCGATACCCGCAAGAAGTTTTGGACAGAAGTCACGCGGGGTCTGTCACAAGAGTGGCCGTTGGTCTGCGGAACGTCAGTCAGTGGATCTTCCAGAAGCGTGGAGTCGCACTCGTGGTTCTCGATCGAAGTCCATCCTCAGACGGCGGCGCCGGCTCCGAACTCGCGAAAGTCCTTCTTGCCTTCGTTGCTTACCTCTGACGAGCAACAGAGTGCAGACGGCAACGACGACGACGACGACGACAAGCTGCGGGCCCGCAAGATACGCCTCTTTCCAACGACTTCACAGAAGGAAACCCTGAGGCAGTGGTTTGGAGCACAGCGCTACATTTATAACAAATGTGTGGCCCTGCAGCAGGGCGGCATGAAGCCAACGCTAAAAGAACTGCGTGCTGTTCTGCTGAACAGCAAAACAAATCAATTGAATGATAGTGAGAAGTGGCTCGAACAATATGAATACGATTTGAAGGACGAGGCGATCAGGGACTTTATGAAGAATTATAAAAGCAACATGGCAAAGTATAAAGAAACTAAGAGGCAATTTACTTTGAAGGCCCGGTCAAAATATGCTCCAACGCAGAGCCTCAGTGTGTTGAAGAAGAAGTGGAACCATAAGATGGGCTTTTATTCCTCTATCTTCTCGCCGTCGAATATGTCTGCGGCAGAGCAACTGCCCACGAAGTTGGAAAGAGATTCACGCCTCTTGAGGACGCACTCTGGCAAGTACTTTCTGATGTCCCCCAGTCCAGCCAGGAAAGACGATGGCAAAGGAAAAACAACAGGTGATTTTGTGTTTATAGATCCCGGCGTCCGTACCTTTCTGACCTGCTATGACTCGAACGAGAACGTAGTTGAGGTAGGGAAGGATGCTGTCGTCAGAGTTTCGAAGCTGCTGCACCGCAGGCGGAAGTTACAAAGTCGGCTAGCAGTTCTTCGCGACCACAAGAAACGCCAAAACCTGCGAAGGGCATACATCCGCCTGGGTGAAAGAATTAATCACCTGATCGAGGACATGCACAAGAAAGCAGCGAGGTTTCTGTGTGCCAATTATGACCGTGTGTTCCTTCCGAAGCTGAACGTCCACAAGTGCCAGAAGCTCAACAGAAAATCAAAGGCGAGCATGGCCACCCTTGGCCACTGCGCATTCTTTGATCGAACTGCCTTGAAGGCAGAGCTGTTTGAGCGGACTCAGGTGGTGGAAGTCGTGGAGGAGTGGACGTCCAAGACGTGCTCCTGTTGTGGATGGGTGAACCACAACTTGGGCCGATCCAAGGTATTTGAGTGCAAGAGGTGCACTTCGGTCTTTGACCGCGACTTTAACGCATGCAAAAACATCATGCTAAAGTACTTTACCGAGCAAAGTGCACGCTAGCTATGTTCAGTTATGGATTGGAGTCGCTGTCAAAGACGGGATGAAACTCATTCACTGTCTGAATACGCAAGTACGTACTTAGTAATCCTTTGAAAAATTGGACGTCGCTAGAACTAGTAGTTCTGCGTGTGCTGTAGATCTAATTAGAATTACGAGCACTAGCATGCATGCCTAAGTCGGATGGTATCAGGCACGTGCAGAGTTATACTTACACGTCAAATCTGCATTTTCTATTAAGCTCACAAAAATATTATATCTATAATATCATTATCCAGTGCCTAGATTGGCATACGTACGGACTCGAAAATCCGTTTCACGGTCATAAATATGCCTCTGACGTGCGGCTCGATAATACAGCTTAGCCATGATCAGCGTCCAGCCACGCCTGGATGTAGGCAAGTGGCTGAAATGTAATGGCAAGCCACAGGTAACCTGCCTTTGTTCTCAGTAAATATTGGATATTCTGTCGACTACTCAGCTTATTCTTCCTCGACCGTTCGGCTCTTCTGCACTACTATTTGTTAGTTGCGGACTGTATATCACTGTACTGTGTGCAGTCGTAAAGATATGTCTGCTGAAGAAGATATAGCAAGATCAACTTCCATATCGACGCAATTACCATATCAACGCAATACATCGCCAGAACGAAAACGAATACGAGTATCCTATAGCGATAGGTGTGTACAGTATGAAATAGTAAGATACACCATTAACTGATAATTAACTGTTGTAGGTATATCCCGAACCGAGAAAGTGTCAATTTACAAGCTGGGTTCAGTCTGAAAACAGAATCCCCTGGTGCCGTTGAACGAACAACGAATCGACTGACGGAAAATGAGCTGGACATTCAGAGAAGTGCGTTCTCGCTGAACCACATTTTGATGCAATATGCTGACATATCCCCAGTCGAAGAAGCCAATCAAACGTTTTCTGAAGTTTTGCGATCAGAATTATTTGGCGATGAAGTTCCCTCCAGTGAACCAAGAGGAACACCATCGTCCTCAAATTCAGATATGATTAGTGCTGGGTCAGTCACTCCACCACGGTCACACACCTCAGCTCCGTCTACACCGTCTAGGAATCTGTTTACTTTCATGTCTCCTTCCGCACGGAAAACGCCGGCGAGGCAGATCGGAGGCGCTACACTGGATGTTGAAAATGAAGTATTCTCACTATCTCCCGTTAGGTTTCGCTCCCAAAAATTGCTTTTATCGCCGCGCAAACAGCTTCGCTCAATCTCCAAAGTCCCGTTCAGAGTTTTGGATGCACCAGAGTTGGCAGATGATTTTTATTTGAATTTAGTAGACTGGTCGTCTACGAATATTTTGGGTGTCGGCCTTGCACGCGCTGTTTATTTGTGGAATGCCTTTACTGGTAACGTCAACAAACTGTGCCAATTAGGAGACCATGACTTGGTTACATCCGTCGCTTGGTTGCAAGAGGTACTTTGATATTATAGTAGTCTTGTCCAGAGTTATGGTCTAACATCGAGTAGGGAAAATATATCGCAGTCGGTTCGCATCGTGGTATCGTACAGATATGGGATGCGGAAGCACAACGGAAGCTAAGAACCATGGATGGACACACTTCTAGAGCTGGTTCGTTGGCGTGGCATGGACATATTCTGTCATCGGGAAGTCGTGACAAGACCATATTGCTACGAGATGTCCGTGCGCCCGGTTCTTACTTCCGACGGCTAACAGGGCATAAGCAAGAAATTTGCGGTCTCAAGTGGAGTCATGAAGACGATAAACTAGCATCGGGTGGCAACGACAACAAACTTTTTGTGTGGAATAGTAGCAGCGAGTCTCCATTACTTAAGTTCACTGAGCATGTGGCGGCCGTCAAGGCTATTGCATGGAGTCCTCATCAACGCGGAATACTAGCATCTGGGGGAGGAACTGCAGATCAGAGGATAAAATTTTGGAATACTATGACGGGTCGTCAAATCAACGAGATAGATACCGGAAGCCAAATATGTAATCTGGTGTGGTCTAAAAATTCCAACGAAGTCGTTTCGGCACACGGATATTCGCAAAACCAGATTGCCATTTGGAAATATCCCTCGATGCGACAAGTCACTGCTCTCACGGGACATACATGTAGGGTTTTATATTTGGCTATAAGTCCAGATGGACAGACGATTGTCTCAGGTGCTGGAGACGAGACTCTCAGGTTTTGGAATGTGTTTGGTAAGGGTCGGCCGGAGTACAGGGAGGTTACTTTATTGGACGTCGTTCCGCAACTTAGGTAACTAATAACGGAAGATTTTACTATCGCAGATGATCTATCCGTGCACAGTAGATTGCCATATATCCTAGAGTATTCTATTTGCGACTATATTTGTACAAGCAGATTTCCGTAGCTAACACCAAAAACGTTAATCTTGCGAAGCAACTGATCGCTCAAGTCTAGCAAGCATCTCGTGATACTCTTTGTCCTTTTTCCTTTTCTCGGTGAGCCTTTCTCTGGCAATAAAAGCATTGTCCTTGCGAAGCTCGCGTAGAGCACCTTTCCGTTCTTTCTTGACTTGAGCTTTCAACTTGCTGATTTCTTGACGCTGAATATTCGGATCATATGATTTCTTGTCAACCGAATAATCAACTTCGAACTTAGGAGCATATGTCGGGATAGGGATTGGCTTATGCTGCTGTAACGCCAAAGGTTTCCGATCCAAGGTCTGCATTTGTACAAGTTTCCGCAATAAATCGCCAGTTTCTTTAATTGCAACCGAAATCGGTCCGAAAGCAGTAGCTCGGCTTGGAGACTTATGTAATTCGTCTTCCAATATTTCAAGAAGCTCTATCGAAGGCGTGAATATCTCCTTGTAAGCATCTTTGCCCTTCCACAATGACGAGAACGATTTTAGGGTGTCAAGATCGGACTTAATTATAGAAAGCGCCAGCTGCACTTCGGCCGGTGTTGACAGCGACGTGACTGGCGTATCACACATTATATCCGATAGCTGCAAGTTTCTAGGCGAAATTGAATTGTTATCGCCGTCAATAGCTAGTTTCGTGAGCGTCAAAGGTAATGGGAATCCTTCTGGAATAGTTTTCCGTTGGATACATGACAGTATTGACAGATTGATGTGGTTTACGGCTTCTGGCACATATCTCCTTGAAAGAGTCTGATACTTGCTAAATAACTGCACTAGCAAGCTAGCAGCTGCGAGGTCACCTACCGTCTTAACTGGAAACTGACTAAGATGCTGGCCCATGAGCAGCATTGCCGGAGTTACAACTAGGTGAAAGTGATCGGAAGTCGAGAAAATGACTCCTATAAGTACAAAGAGAAACATATCCGAGGACAACGGATAATCTGTTGGTTGATCGCTGCCCCCGACTATAGCAGCTTGTAGGCGACCTCGAACATTAGCCAGTTGCTCTCTGAACGCCGCGGCCATTGACTCTGGGTAAGCTTTTGCCAAGCCATGGATCTCCTGAATCAAAGCGTCGAATGAGTCATTATTTAGTTGCAGCGGTTCATCGCACAATGTCAAAACATGCTCCACCAAGATTGGACCAAATTTCTAATAATGTTAAACAATGGCACTGTATAAGCAGTGGCTCGCCAACTTACCATAAGCTTTCCTTTGTTCTCTTTATTCAAACTCGGATGATGTAAAGTCAGAATTCTTTTAATAATCACAATTTGATCCTCTAGATTATGTCCTGCGAATAATGCTTGCAGCTCATTATACGAGGTTGGACAATTGTAAGCGAAGGCTAGTCGCGTATCGACTTCAACCTTGGTGCTGCGAGACTTATTTTCCGACATTGTCTCCGGAACGCTTGAGAACCGCGCATTAGAAGAAGGCCGCTCGTCGTTGGACGAGATGTCTTCATCGAGTCCATCCGTATATGGACTTTCAAGTTCCTCGCTTGCAATTTCACTCTCTTCATCTAGCTCGTCTAAACCTTTTCCGAAACCGAATTCAGCTGCGTCGTCGGAGACAAAATCGTCACTGAGATCATCAGCCTCAGGCGCTCGCCGGCTCTTGGTCCCGTCCTCTTCCTCGTCAGAGATTTCTCCTCTCATGCGTCTTAGCCGCTGTTCCTCTAATTCCTTCAACATCCTGGCATTCTCCTCTGCAACCTCCTCTTCAGTCTTCGTTCGGTCACTCGGTTTCGCACGACGATCGAATGCCATTTCTCGGACATGGGCATCATATTCCGCATCTCTCTCAGCCTCCGTAGGCGCGGAATCTGGCCGCTCCGAACCGGACGCCTGAAAGAGCAATGATTGTAAACTGTTAATCTCACCATCTAATTTTTCGATTGCCTCCAAATCTTCTTCTTTTGCCTTTTGTCTCTCATGTTTATAAATCTTTGACTTCGCAATAATCTCCTTCATGACTTCATTTTTGCTTTTCTTTCTTTCGGGCGATTCGATGTCAGATTCGTCGTCAGTCCCGTCTGTGACTGGCGTCTTTCTCTTCAACTTGCTGTTATCGTCGTGGTCGGAGAGTTGCACATCAGCATCAAAATCATCCTGATCAAGAGACAGAGAGTGCCCGAGATGGGTAAGTGTATCGGCACCATACATATCGTCATCTTCAAGGTTAAATAGAGCAGATGATCTAGAGGACCGTGCCTATGATTATTGTTACCAGATCACCCCTAAAAATCTCGTGCGTACAGAAACTTCATACCTGCCGTTCTCGAGTAAAGCGTTCAAGCATTTTGTCCTCGAGTGCCATGGTAGGGTCGGTCTCGCCAAATCGTCTATCTATGACAGCTCCGACCTTGTGCTTCCTTTCCAGCTCTTTCTTTAAGGTCTTCCGTCTCTAACATTTGGTCAGCACAGCGCATTTCCACCCTTATTACGGCAGTACCTACATTCTCTTCACCGATCTGTTTGCTTAATCCTGGTTTGCCCACCGCGCCCTGAACTTTTCGTCCTAAAATATCCCCATGCTTCTGTCTTGTAGTCTTAATCTCAAATGGATTAAATTCGTCTCGAATGGACTGCAACAATTGATCTTTATCCGCGCGAGTCGCAACCTGAGCACGCTTTTGCTGCTTCCTCTTATCGTTTGTTTGCCCAGTAAACCCATTTGTCTTCAATCGCTCTTTTAGCTGTTTTAACTGTGATTTACCCATGCCGAATCGTAATCGCAGACTCAAGCTCGCCTTGCTAAGGATTCCCTAAACGAGAAAAATATTTCTTGGGAGTAGTTAAAAGGTTGTCGGTTGCGCCGCACAGTCTCATCGCTTTAGTCCCAACGTTCCAAATTTTTTCTTGCCGCTGAGATCAGTCCAAATTGCTTGTGTCGCACGGTTCCATCGCATTTGCTATTGCGAAAATTCCAAATAGACGAAAAATCATGAGGCAGAAGAGATCAAAGAGCTATCGCAAACAGATGGCCACTTACAATATGGCATTTGGCTTTCGACAACCCTATCAAGTATTAGGTATGTTTGCAATATCTACTTGCTACGGGACACGATCTGGATTATTACATTTGGATTCCGTGTACTGACTATGAGCCAGTTGATGGAGATATAATATATGATGCAACAAAATACAAGATGAATCTAGAAAAGGCTTTAGAAAGTGTAGTCCAAGGAAAAACCAAACCAAGTAAGTCTTGCCCATTTTGGCGCTGGAGCTACATACTGAGGCGCTCATCTAGTGATTACACAATGCTGCATCAAATCACTGTACGACCGAGGAGAGGATGCGAAGGAAGCTATCGCACTCGCCAAAACGTTCGAACGTCGCCGGTGTAATCATCTTGAGTCGCCGCTGTCACAAGCAGCTTGTCTTAGCCGCGTAGTGAATGTTAAAGGGAAAAACAAGCACCGATATGTTGTCGCAACACAAGATCCCAGAGTCAGAAGCGAGTTTAGAGGTATACCGGCTACCCCACTTATATACATTAATCGCAGTGTTATTATTATGGAACCAATGAGCCCTGCAACAGAGGCGGCCAAGAGGCGACTGGAATTAGAAAAATTGTCGACCGGATTGAATAATCCTCGATCACGGGGTTAGTACGGATAAGATCATGAAATGTACGATAGCATCCATAGGTGTTCCTGAGAGAAATATTATCTAAAGTTCAATGGGATTCGCCGCTTGACTGAAACGAGGCTCATCAAGTGTAAATTGAAATCTACATACTATCACACACACCATCTCACGACTACACGAAGTGGCGACGGTGTTAAGCACCATCATCCAAACAATGCATAGGCACCAAAGAAACAAAGTCACATTCAGAGAAACTACTATCCAAATAATTACTGCCCCGTTTAAACAGCCAAAAAGGGATCGAACCACTTGGATTGCACTTCATATTTTTAACGCACCTACGCCAGCTGGATTTTGACTGTCGATACCTCGAAGGCGCGGAGACTAATAGGAATCTTGGTAACGTTCTTTTTGTTGACCTTGACAGTCTCAAATTCAAGGTCGTCTTTTTCGTCTTCCAACAAATTTGACCAGTACACTTTCTTAACCGGAAGAGTGGTAGAGATCGTAGCCTTCGTCCTACCACCGATACTGTCGTAGACACGGAGGTATATAGACTTACCAGACTTAACAGGTAAGTCACCTAGGCTGGTATCCTCATCATCCTCACCCCTCTTTATATTAGAAAGAATGATATTAGTATTATCGTCAATGGCGATAGACGACAAAATATCATCAGTAGACTGGATAGACTTCTTGGGAGCGAAGTATGGTCTAACCGGATAGTTGTAGTTATACGAAGCACGGACAATTTCTGATGTGATGGTGCCCTTATGGGGCAAAATGGCATACTTCATGATGTGATGACCCATATCGGCATGTCCATCGGGAGCTTTGGGCGATCGGAGCAAACTCAATCGCTGTATATTTCCGTGGGTAGCGAATCCATATTTTGAGTCGTTCATGATGGTGACACCATACGTGGCTTCAGAAAGATCTGCCCATTTGTGACAGCAAACCTCAAACTTCGCAACATCCCAGGAAGTGTTAAAATGAGTGGGACGTTTGACCAAACCGAACTGGGTCTCATATGAGGCCACGTCGGAATGTACGTCAACGGGGAATTCAACTTTCAAGAACTTGTGGTTTTCTTGCCACTCAACTTCAGTCGTAATATCAACATACGACAAGGCAGTAACTGGCTCACCGCCCCTAACGCTGGGTGAATGAGGAATGCAGGCATCAACTGAGATGGTCGACTTCAGCCAACTATTGTCGCTGATCTTTAGCTCGACGATAACTGATGCACGTAATGGACCATTTTCGCCAATCCTAACTTTACCCCCACTTAAGTAACGTCGCTGGTCCAATGAATACACTTCTGTGTCCCAAGCCTGGAAATAGAGCGGCTTGTCATCGAAGATAACGAACTGATTAGCCTTTCCACCTTTTGTCAGTACTTCACGGTCCTCCTCTTTATCCCAGAGGCTGGTGATAACACCTCCCTCAATGATAACTTTCAGCTTCTTGTTTTCTAAAACGAAAACGCCAGGCTTAGCTTCATTGACAGTTGCGGCAGAATCTGCCGTGGTCTTGAAACCCTGGATAGGTTTTGACAGACCAGAACCAGCGGCCTCCATGACTACATACTGAGACAGAGAGTCACCGGCAACTTTCTGAGATAAACATTTGCCATCCGCCACAGCCGAGCTGGGCACGGCTAGAATTTCTTGTCGTGGCCAAGGGAGAGTATTGACCGCGACAAGCTCTGAATTTGCTGTAGGTTCCTCCGACAGACCAAGAGCATCGGCAGCCTCCTTAACAAGCTGCGCACCTTTTTGGGCGACTTCGGCGTAGAGTTGCCTGGCATCATCGTATACCATCTCGATTCCAGAGCCTGGCAGAACGTCATGGAACTGGTTCAAACAGACAATCTCCCACAATTCGTCGATGCGTTCTTTGGGATACTTAAAGTGTGGACTGTGCAAGCTCGCAAGAGTCGACAGGTACTCAATATCGTGGAGTAAAATCTCAGACTCTCTGTTGCCCTTCTTGATGTCGCTCTGAGTTGTATAGGTACCACGGTGAAGCTCAAAGTAAAGTTCGCCAACCCATGTCACTAGATCCTTGCCTCCCGCGGTAGTTTTCTCGAGATTATCGAAATACTCATCAGCAGTGTGACCCATCTTAACTCTAGGCAGCAAACCAACAGTGTCGGACAATCCACGGTAACGGCGGAGTTTCTCGAGCATTGGAGCTGTAGGACCACCACCTCCATCGCCAATACCGAACACCAAGAGGCCGGTCTGATCGTTCTCGAGATTCTTGTGGTTTCTGAGGGAGTTTGAGACTTCACTGAACTCGACACGAGACGTGTAGGTGTTTGCAGGAGGCATGTGGCAGAGGACTTGGCTTCCATCAAGAGCCACCCAGTTGAATGTGCTATTGGGGAAATCGTTGATGTTGTTCCATGAGAGCTTCTGGGTCAAGAAGCGAGACATTCCCGCTCCACGACAGACTTGAGGAACCTGGGGAGAATAACCAAAAGTATCAGGCAACCAATAAGTGACCGACCGTTCACCAAAGTTGCTCTCGAAAAATCGCTGTCCGAGCAACATCTGGCGGACGAGAGCCTCACCAGAAGGCATGTTGGTGTCATTCTCGACCCACGAACCACCGATGAAATTGAACTTTCCATTCTTCACTTCCTTCTTGATTTCTTCAAATAAATCAGGATACTCATCTTTGAGCCATTTGTATTGCTGCGCCTGGGAGCAAGCGAAGCGATGCTCGGGGAATTGACGAATCAGCGCAATCTGCGACGCCCAAGATCGAGCAGTCTTGCGGCGAGTTTCCGCATATGGCCAAAGCCAAGCGGTATCTGCTCAAGTCAGCCAATTTTCGTCAGACCCTGGATGTCAAGTCAAAACACTTACCAATGTGGCAGTGACCGATAGCATACACAAAGGTCTTCTGACCTGATTCGTAAACATCAGGAGAGTCTATTGACTCACCGAGATATGACTTTGTGATTTCTCTGCACTTCTTTAGGGTACTTTTATCTTCCGGGTCAAACGTGTTCATGACGTCATTGCAGACTTTGAGGGCTACATTGCTCTCCCATGAGTCCTGGTCGAGTTGAAATGCCGCATCAGCGATGATACCGAAATCGAGATAGAGAGCTCTTGCATCATGACATGGGGCAACGAGATCGGCATAGGACAGAAGGAACCACCGGTTAGGATCGGGTGGCTGAATCTGATCTCGATCACCGTTACCGAACATGCCGTTGCAAGAAGCCTCGATATAGAAAGTGTGCCATTCACCATCCTTCCACTCGTTCGGAATGGGCCATACGGGCCGCTCGTCATCACCTGTCAAACCTTGCAGAGGCAGTCCCTCGGTATTGTACACAAGACCTTCATTGTGATTGTCCCAGTGAAACTCAAGTTGCTTGTTATTGGTCCAGACGGTCTTCGTGGGAACGCGTACGTGGATACGGAACCAGTGAGTGCTCCAAGAAGGACCAAAGGACTCTCCTTTACGAGATGGGCGAAACTCGCCTTTGATTGCTTCCTTGAAGTGGGGACGCTGCAGGTCGGGCACGGAGTAGACCTCTAGGCGGACATATTCTTCATCGGAAACGCGATCATCATCTAGAACGCTAAAGGCAAGCGAGAGACGGGTTAGTGAGATGTTCAAGTAACCTCGATATAAGGAAATCAGTACTTACGCTGGCAAGTTGAAGAGCTTGTACGGGCCGTCACTAAGGAATTGCTTGATGCGCTCCTTGTAGATATTGCGGACTTTCTTGGCCACGGGCCTGTTATTGAGCTGAGGATATGTCTGCGACGGCATTGCGTTGGTGACGTCTGGTGTTCGTGGACAAGAGGGGTAAGAATTCAGATCAGAGTCAACGATGTAATTTGTGGAGAGTGGACAAGGGGCCAAAAGCATCATTAACACCCTAACCCCCAGGGCAATTCTCGGCTCTTTTTCCGAGGGTAATGTGTTTCAAAAAAAACTCAATCGGTCTAAAATACAAATATTAAATAATCGAACCAACACCTGTAATTAATATATAGAGTAAATAATACATAGTACATAGAAAGTACATAAAAGATACGAATATTAGTACATATAAAGATACGCTTAGAATACACGACAAGCCGATACAATACGTCCGGCTTTTAGCAGCAGTAACTGGTTATACAAATAGGGAGATAGTAGTCCATACACAAAAAATTAGCCGTAAATAATACAAGTAATGAAGCGACAATATATATCCTTGCAATCGGTTAGATCTAACCACCTCACCTTCTCGACCGAATGCCAAACTGTGCTTCCCGGATCAACCGTTGCATCACCTCATCATTAAAATCCAAATCCGTAGTATTTGGCGGCGAAGCTGCAGATCCACTCTGCTTGCCGGAGCTCTGGCCACGCGAGATATGTCCCGCAGAGGAATTTTTCTTCGAGGATCTCCCGCTTTCTCCATCGACAATCATCGGATTCTTCCGCGGACGACCGCGACCACGTTTAACCGGTTCTGGTAAGTCCTGCTTATCGAATTTGCTGACGTGTCTATCCGAAACTGATCCAGCAGATCGTCTTCCACTGGGCGACGACTTACGTCGAGATCTTTGATGGGGATCGTTATCTTCTTTACTCACATTCCTACTTGGAATGGAGTGCCGGCGGACATGCTTGCCGTTATTGAGCACAGATTGACCGTCTCGAATGGTTCCTCGCGTCCGTGAGTTGTGAAGTTCCATTAACTCTTGATATAACTCAAACTTTTTCTTCGTGTTTGTGAGCGCGTCAGTAAAATCGCTTTGAACAATTGTGGGCGCTTCGCTAACAGCGTCAGAATCGTAGTCAATGCTGTCGAGTTGTAGACTAGTATCATCAAGATCGTCCGGGGGTGGCGATAGTTCATCGGATTTCAAATCCGAGTACGCTTCGTCGGATTTAACAACTGGTATAGCTTGCTCGTCCAGCTTTTCAAACTTTGAATCAGCTTCCACTGTTGCAACGACATCGTGTTGACGCGGTGTAGGTTTGATATGGCCCGCCGTCGCTGCCTGTTTCACCACGTGCATCATGTTATCTGCGTGCAGCTCTTCAACCTTTGTCTGAACCACCGGTTCAAAAGTCTGCTTTGGTGGCACGTCCGGTTCTTGGAGTGGTCTTATAATTGAGCCCCTAGTATCCGATACCTCGTCAACTGCCCGTTCAGCTTCAACCACGTTAGGTGGCTTTTGGCTATCAAATGGCTTCGATAACTGTCCTCTCTCGACATGATCAGACCCAACCAGCTTGCCAACACAAGGATTCACTGGCTTATTGTCCTCTAGCATGGACATATTCATTTGCGACTCTTCTGAAGATGAGACCGAACGTTTACGCTTTCTCGAGATTGTCATTATGCTGGCTACTTTACCATTCGAATCATCCAGATCGTCATCTGTCATGTCAGCCCACTTAAAAGGAGGAACATTTGCAACGGACGTAGCCCAATTCGCAAAAGATTTCGCGAATCGAAATGCATCTTTTAATGAACCTGGAATTGACCCTTTTGCAGCCTTGACTTCAAAGGATGTAGCATTCTTGGACTGCCCTGTTGCTATAAGCGCCTCCTCATAGATGTATGTAGCAAGATCAACCAAGCCTTGCAATTCGTGGTAGTCAATTCGAAAATCAGGCTCAATTCGTTGCCGCTCCATGTAGTCATTTGCCGCTAACCAGAGAACCTTTGAAAATAGAGGAAACCTAAACTTTCGCGGAACCTTTGTCTTCTTCTCGATCTTTGCGATTTGTATTTCCATCGATAAATCACGCGCTGTCAAGAAATTGCCCCCAATAACCAAAGAGTCGACGGGTGTATAGACTGCATGTATCCATCCAGAGGGAATTATCCTAAACACGTTAGCCCGGATGGTTACACGCAAGTAATCGACAAAGTTCTTACATCGTGTCACCCTTTGTAAGCTCAACCTTGTGACATTCCTTTATTAAGTCGCCGAAAAATATCTTACTTTGATCGCTCGATAGACACCAGTGCTCGTATTTCGATAAATTCGTAGGGGTAGGTGGAGCGAATAAAAACACTTTGGAACCTTCGACAACGTGGTAAAATACTGAAGAGCCACCAAAATCAATGTGAAAATCAGTGTACGCGTTCTTAACCGACATTAGGCTTCTGGTTGTTAGCAAGACCAAGGTACATGTTCAACTTAAATCAATGCGTACCAATACAATGATACTTTTGGCCACTCTCCTCTCTCCTTCAACTCATCGGGCCAAACTTTCTGGACCAGATCCATGTCCCTGAATCCAATTAGATCATCAGCTTATCAACAGCTAACTCCCATCTTAACATACCTGACAAATTTAGGTCTTTGTATGACGTGTCCCAATTTCGTGTAGCTGATCTCGAGACTGATGACGTTTCTTACTCGATCCCTTTGATCAGGAGGCTGCTCGTAATAATCTGCCCACCGTTGTAAATCCCAGTTAGGTGATTCCTGCTGTGTCGGCACATCAATAACCTCCACTTTAGCGTCGGCACCGACCATACGAGCGACATCTCTCACAGTTAAGTCCGCTGGGATTTTCAGGTCGAGACCATTGCTCTTGTCCTTGGGAACCACCACCGGCTGCGAAACACCGCCCATTTCTGCAAACTCGCGCGTGAGTTCGTAGCCATTAATTCTCTGAAAATCATCTTTGTCAAATTGTCGGTCCCGAATTATTTCGCAATACGGATGCGCGTCTGTTGTAATGCTTTGGCCTTCGTGAAGCGCAACGTAGTCAATTGCGGCGTGTTTCCTCTTGGATTTCCTAAGTACTACAAATATTAATATCTATGTCAAGAACGATCCATACAAGAAAACAAAATACTGACAGGTTGAAGGGCCGTGAGTCTTGGTACATGCCGGGCAGTGAAATTCGTCGACGTTTTTAGCCTCCCTCGAAGATAGACCAACACATGCGTAATGGAACCACTGCTGACACGCACCGCATTCAATCCAGTCAACTTTGCCTTGAGGCGAAGTCGTCGGCGTGCATAGGCTACAGTGATCCCACACTTCCTGCGATGAGCTAAATCCATCCACGCCATCAGATGAATGTTGGTTCTCTTCGTTCGCGATTGACTCAGCTTTGGGCTTTACTGGAAGAGGAGAAAGATCTGGAGGTGAGTATGGCGATGGCTGTTGCTCGACGGTTGTCTGGCTTTTGTGGTAATTTGACGAGTAGAGAGTGTACGAAATCTCTGGTGAATTTGCTGGCGAATACACAGAACTCTGTGTCGAATTCAGCTGAACTTGGGGTTGAGGCGCGCCATAACATTGCTGACTTACGCGACCTTCTTGCTGTTGGCCGTATATGGACGATGCGTTGAAGAAAGAGGCAGCATCTAGAGCTGCGGCCTCGAGTAGTGTCTCGATGCCACTCCGTTCCATCTGGACGAGATGAAATTCGAAGTTCGCGCCGATACACTAAGCCTCGCGCCTACTTCTCTATGATACCAACAATATAAATAATTGCGCCAGATATAAATCTTGGGCACGACGTCGAACTAGAACGAGTCGTTGATTGGGAGATGTGTTTTGCAAGTGATCCAAAATGTAGGCATGAACGAGAGCACATATGAGAGAAACGAGGTGGGTGTTTTGTTCCATAATTGGTGCTTGGGAGATTCGAACCCTTACCCAAAAATCCACTTAACGGGGTTAGGGCTAAAATACTCTGCCAGAATCGCTGAGTCAGTTACCCTTCCAAATTACCATTACCCTGACTTTCACCACTTTGCGTCAAGGTAAAACAACGCGTGTTGTGTGCACGAGGTTAAAACGGTGGGGATTTTATGGCCGAGCCACTGATGGCCTTACATACGGGCAGAAAACGAAGCAACCAACTACCCAATAAATAAAAGACAACGATACGAGTAGTGGAAAGGAAACACAGTGCTTGGTTTTCGACTATATATTGTTAAGGTCCTTCACAACGCCAAATACAAAAGGCATATACATCTCTTGAACAATGCAACATGCTAGATGCTACGTATTTACTTGATCTCGTCTTTCTTCTCAAGGCCAGCACATAGCTCCACGGGCGCGCCCGCTCCAATCAGCACATCGATCCAAAGTCGCTGTTTGTCCGACAGACGATCATTTTCCGATTTTACTGGATCAATTATTAGTACATATACTGAAAATTATATTTGACGTTACACAAACCTTCTGAAAAGAGACATAGCTTCTGTTCAGGCTTCCAGAGACTTTTAATCATGTCAGCCACAAAGAATCCAAAGTATATTAGAATACGTACAAAAGATCTGGCATTCCCGCTGACCGATGCCCATATTCCTCGCAAAGAATTTTGCATATGACTGATAAAGCATGGCCGCCAATGCACTATCCACGGTTAGGGAGCTATCGCAAAATGAGAGAGCACTGGACCTACCTCCGCGGCATCAAGTACTTCTTGAATATCAAAATTCCAGTCCATACCAACGCACACAGTTTTCCGCTCAAATTCACGATCATATACCTGGCAGATAAAATTGGTCGCAAGATTATTCTCAATATCAGCAAGTCTGCGATTAATTTCGCTTGCTCGACTCAAGTAGAACGCTTCTGTATTCAAATCCAACGGAGCTCTTTGAAACTCTGTCTCAAAGACATATGGTACTGGGAGAAAAAGAATGTCCCAAAAGACGTATGCAAACTTATTACTTTTATTAGCGGGATGGAGCAGAAGCATTTGCAGGTATTGGTACTTACAATTGTCCTGATTATTCCTCCTTCGGTATGATAACCGTTCCATCCATTGGCTTTGTAGTTTGAGAGGCACATCTCTT
Organism: Lipomyces sp. NRRL Y-11553; assembly: GCA_003705905.2. Classification (NCBI taxonomy): domain Eukaryota; kingdom Fungi; phylum Ascomycota; class Lipomycetes; order Lipomycetales; family Lipomycetaceae; genus Lipomyces; species Lipomyces sp. NRRL Y-11553. Next base: position 107,559 of record PPJW02000049.1, on the reverse strand, counting down.
CCACTGAGCACTCTTGTCCTTCAAGATTCAGCCAGACGGTTTTGCGGCCAATTTCGACTTCCGATAAACGGGTACCATAGAAAGTCCTTCGCTGGGGTTCCTTCAGAGCCAGATGAAAAAACACATGCTTATCTTTCGGTAGGACACGAAGCTCCCTTTCAAGTCGTACAATTCGTTTTTGTAAGTCGTAGTGATAGATCACATGCGTATCGGGATCTTGCAGGCCAGCTTCGCATGTCGCTAACGACTTTAGTTTCCACCGCCGCACTTCCTTCAGATTCATTTTATCTTCGCACATATACAAATTCTCAATTAATGCTTTTCGTTGATACCAATCTCCCCTCTTCCCCCGTCGATATATGCGCTGACCCAGTAGTGCGGTATAAATGCTATATGCTTCTCTATGACGACCTAGTCGGGATAATACCACGGCCAACTTATACATCATCCTTGTGTAAATCCACGCGGCAGTGAACCGGATCAAATAATGATCGCGCTCTTCATTGTGGCCAACCGGAGTTGAGGAGAGACACGTTTGCCAGCGCTCATAGACTGGCTCCAAAATATCATATAGGGTCTGCAACTTTGGTGTAATATTTCCTGATGCGAAAATATCGTCTACTTGTGACTGAATTTCCAAAGCATTTTCATAATCTAGCAGATCCCGCCTGTTGAGGAACACTTCTGTACTGCGGAATACCATATAATCGGCAAAATTTCTCTTCGAAATCCTGGCAAGGATTAGTTGTCTTAGAGATTTTTCGTCGAAATGTGTGGCACGAAAGAAAACTAAATGAGCTCTCTCGAAGACGGCTACAGGGCCATTACATAACGTGACGCATGGGCCTGGACTTTATATTAGCAAAGAGTGTAAATCTAGTCAGAGAATGTAAATACCTAGTACTTCCATGGATTCATGTAATAACTTATGCAAACGACTTCGTCGCCGACCTTTCCCATCATAGAGAAGCGATAGTCCATTTTGAGATAAATCCAAGCACGTTTGGCCTTCAGATTGGTTTTTCAAGGCCAAAATCATCTCATTCTTATTGCCTCCTCTGAATCCTTTGTAATTCAACTGCTTACCAAGATCCCTTAACTCTTCAACACTGAAGAGTGACAGAATCTCGTCTATGTCCACTTCAGGCAGTGAAGACAGGCTTGAGGCAAAAATACTAGTTGCCACAAGCCTTGTCCATGCGCTGTCTATATCCAGTATTTCCCGGTAACTAAGCGAATTGACCCGAAACCATTTGTTGCGCCGACGAAGAAAGAGCCTAACGTAAAGCTTTTTACAGTCATCTTTCAAAATTAGCTCATCTCATCTAATGACGGCGACAAGGAAATCACAAACCTTCAAGGTCCATGAATGCTTCGAAGACGCTGTGCTCATTCTTGTCAAACAGATAACTCTCGCTTTCCAGGACCGTGTTTAATGCAGTCATAAAGGCGTTGACGTAAAGCGTGCCCCACTGCTTCGCCTCTAATTCTTGAGGTTCTTCATTTTCTTCATCTGTTTGGCTATTCGCCTGTCCTTTTCGTCAACATATTGCATGCCCTTGCATAGCAACGAACCATCATACCGATAGGGGGTAGGATTCATCAAATGCATCAATAATGCCATCATCGTCAACGTCGTCACATTTCTGTCTTTTAGATAATGGGAGTCCTATATCACTCTCATCTCTGTCACGTAACAAAAGTTAGTCTTGTGCTAACGGCATGAACAGATCCCACACCCACCTCCGCTCGCGCAGAAAAAGTCTTTGCTCAGCACATTCCCCATGAGGATCACAATTGACAGACATTCAGGAAAATATCATGCAATCCTCAATGGCAATAGATATCGTAAGCTACAAGCGAAGTTGATGAGTAGTGCATAGCAACAATACGGACCCCTGCTCGCGCCAGCAACACGACTAGCAGTGCCGAATCAAATTGCGACGCGAATGGGTGAACTAGCGCGTCCGTGGCGCGCGGTCACGTATAATTGAGGAGACACCAATAAAACTGTAAGCAATTAGGGTCTTGTGTTGGATCTGAGCCGCACGAGAAGTGGTCATCGAAAATTATTGTCGAAAAATCAGGCCGAGTAACTTTTCTTCACGAACAAAGATGAAGCACCCGGTTCAAAAATTGGCATATGATCCTGCAAGCCATTCGCTCTACCTAGCTGTCGGTGAACGTATTCAGAATTGTGATGGTGTAACGGGAGATCTTATAAGCGAGTGGATTCCACATTCGTCTGACAACGTAATAGCGGATCTGCAAGAACCAAAGAATAAGAAGGCCAAGATAGAGGACAACAAACGCAATGTTTTTAGAACCCTGTCTTGCTCACCGGACGGAAAGTACGTTGTCGGCAGTACGGACGAGGAAAAGTCATTGGTCGTTCTCAATGCAGATCTCACTATAGTGAACATCAGGTTTGGCTGTACCACTGGTAGTATTCGCGCTGTGAACTTACAAGGGTTAGAAAATTTCCAAAGAGGCCATCTGCCATCGATATCACAAGCGACAGTACGACAATTCTTTTGGGCGACAAATTCGGCGACGTGTACGCTGTTCCAATTCGGGATGTTACATATGTCCCAACTGCCGGGCTTTCCAAGATATCAGAAGTGTCAGAAAGTGAAAGTGGCGGTGAATTGGACCCAATCCTGGGGCATGTGTCAATGCTTGTGGATTTACTTGTAGCCGAAGACCAAAACCGAGTGAGGCATATCATCTCTAGTGATCGAGACGAACATATTCGAGTGACGAAGTATCCGGAGTCATTCTTAATCGAAAGATTCTGTTTAGGTCATGAACAGTATGTGAATTCGAATACTTGCACAGGTTCTTCATGAGTTAATAGCGATTAGGTACGTGTCTCAGTTGCTTATTCCATCGTGGTGCCCAAACATATTGATATCCGGGGGCGGCGACGACTTCTTAGCGCACTGGGATTGGACCACTGGAGAGTTACTAGAGAAAGTCGATATTCATTCGATCCTGTACCCAGAGTCTGACAAAAATGAGTCAGAAGCACAAGAAGTCGAGGAAGTAGCAATCTCTGGTATATGGCAAGTCCCTGAACTTCAGCTAGTTCTCGCGTATGATGAGACGTAAGATTCCTTTCCCCTATTTTACACGTTGTGACGATTTTAGTGCTAAAGTCACAGTGCGAAACTATTATTAGTATTTAAACTACACAAAGAACAGCGAAAACTGGAATATCTCAACGAATTCTCAATCAGCATTTTGGACGTCGCGGTGACAGGCGACAGCGGCAAAATTTGGCTAAGTACAGACGCCAACAACAACGATGATCAGCTTATTCAGAAGTTCATAATTAGTGATAAAGGAGAAGTATGAAATCCCGGTATTCATGCTTGTTTTATAGCGTTCTCTAATTAAAAACAGTTCACTGAGATCGATCGCGACGTAACGCAGAGGATCTTCGACAAGGCATCTTTTACTATTTCGTCGCGCGACGAGGTAGTGGCGCTGCACTCCATCGCATTACTACGGAAACATGCAGAGCATTAGCTATAGATATGTAGTAAGAGAAATCAATGTATGACATATTAGACGGGATCGGACATATGCAAAATGTAATATAATACACGGTGCAAAACAAAGCCAACCAACACTATCATGCAGACCCAATCCGATGTACCTCTTTCAAGAACCAACCCAGGTTTTCGGGATCGAAGAACGGCTGGGTTCCGTGGCCAAGATTTACGATATACCCTTGTTTTCCACCGCCAAAGTCTGTGATCATTTCCTCCGTTTTCTTAGAAATAACCTCTTTTGAACCGTATATAGTGCCAGGGTCAAGGTTTCCTTGAAGAACGACACGGCCATTTGCGATTTTCATTGCCTCCTTGGGATCGTAAAGCCAATCAAGGGATACGACATCGTAGCCAGAGTCGGCCAGCCAATCCAGGGCGTACCATGCTCCCTTTGCGAAAACAGTCAATGGGATATGCTCAGTGATACCTAGTTCTAGTAGCCGCTTGCGAAATCGGGAACTGATGGCCCTCAGGTAAGGTAACGAGAACTCTTTGAATTCTTTTGGTCCCAACTCGCCCGCCCAGGACTCGAAGACTTGAAGCATCTATCAGACCGTTACTTTACCTTCTCGGCAAGACGTTTCAATTTGCGGGTTCGACCTACCTGCGCACCGGCAACAACTTGCTGGGCCAAAAACTCGACTGCAACATCGGTAATCCGCGACAGTAGCTCATGCGCCGCTTCAGGATGAGCATACAGCCAGGTTTTGGCATACCTGAACAATTTAGTACCCCCGCCTTCAGTCATGTATACCATCAAGGTCCACGGTCCACCACAAAATCCCAACAGCGGGACGCGTCCATTCAATTTAAGTCTTGTCGCTGTAATGGACTTGAACGCCCAATCGAGTTCCTTCAACACGTCGACCTCTTTGGTCAATTTCGTTTCCATTTCTGACGGTTCGCGTAGTGGATCAGGAAAATGGGGACCAATCTTGTCGAGAATATCGACTTTCATGCCCATGGCTTGTGGTATCACGAGGATGTCGCTGAAAATAATGGCAGCATCGATGTAGCCGTCGTAGTGGTCAATAGGTTGTATTGTGATTTCAGACGCTAGGTCCGGGTTTCGGCAGCACGCAAAAAAATCATTCCCACCTTTCACGACGTGGTATTCTAGATTTTTCATTAGCCGTCATATTGTGCAGCGTAATAATAATTTCCAAACCCATACGTGGCAGATATCGACCAGCTTGTCGCTTTTGTATCAGTGTTAGCAAAAACCAAAACCATAACCTCACGAAATAGCCTTACCATAACCCATACTGGCGGTCTTTCCACTTTCTCTCCTGTTGAATTCTTAGCCATTGCGAACCCGTCGCGTTAACAAATTAGTGTGACTGACCGCGCGCAGCGCGAAGAATCAAATCATTCTTCAAAGGCGCAAACTCGGGCATATTATTTTTCTGAGAATTTGCCTATAGAGCTGACGAAAAAAATTAAAGCGATACACAATACCACTATAGCAAACTTGTATAGTGTCTAAAATCGGCAATCTTTCTTATTGTGAATGGAGATAAAACTTGGTTTCCTCGATGCAACTCTTGGTTTTATGGCACGGACATGCCGACTGCTGATAAGTCCTAACCACGGGTGCCCGGATTTAAGGTTGTTCCATCGATCAACTTGGATAGCCCCTGAACTGCGACCTATAGCAAGTGAGGGATAGGGTTATGTTGAGATCACAATATAATATCTTTTGTAACTCGATATATTTTCGGAGTAAATTTATTGTACAAGTTAACAAGTATCATATTGGTTGGTTGGCCTATCACACTAGAGAGCCAAATTTACCCTTGTACTAAAACCGCTATAGCTAACCCACGCCACGTGTATAGTATGCATGCTCAAAAACCGACATAAACAATAATTAGATACAAAGCCAAAGAAAAAAAAACATAACAGCGACATTGCCAAATAAAATGAACGGAATCAAACAAATAAGACACCAAAAAACAAACAAGCAAACAAACTAAAGACCCCACTCCGTGGACACCGGCTCTATATCCATAACCACCCCTAGCCCATATTTTTGGAATCCTAGAACTGACAATGAATATTGAGTATAAAATGAAAAAAATTTGAAATTATGCAAATCCAATTATTTAAACGATGAGACCTTGCGCAAGTTTGTTGGCGAGCCAACTTGACTGTCTATGACTGTGGTCGACCTGGAGGATTGTTCTCGATCGTCGTCCATAGGATCCGGCGAGCTAATCGAGCTAATCGGCACCGACTTTGTCAGCGGCGAGGATGGGATTGAAAGATGCTGGAGGTTCCTACTTGGTGATACGTTGCGGTACAAACTTGAACTACTTGACGAACTGCTTGAAGGGGATCCTGGTCGCTTGCCGTAGTTCAATGAGATGGCCGCACCAAGCGATCCGACCGACGCGTTTCGAGCCTTCACAGGCGATGGCTCGATCAGTCCAGATGGTTGAGCAGGCGCGAGCGGCGATTTCATCTGCTCCAAGTGCTCCGATTTCAATCGCCGAATGACGTCCTTATTAGCCTTCTCCAGCACGTTCAAGTTCTTGAACTGGAATGACCCGAAGTCATCCACCGGTACAGGCTCACTCAAACGACGCATACGATGACCGCGGAAATGGTGCGGAATGTGCAATGGCAATACCTTCGTTGATCGTACCGTGCTTGAACTCGTTGGCGCAGTAGTACCGCTCGCAGTACTTCCGAAAGAGTCTATTCTGCTGCTGGCTTCTGAACCCGAATCTTGCCCGCTGGACCGTCTTGAATCTATTGATGGCAGACGTTCGTGACCCCTCCCGCTTCTCTTCGCATCGGAGTCTTCAGTTTCTTCTTCCGGGAAGGTTTGCAAAGTTGCACCACGATCGTCGAAATAAGCAGTATCCTCGTTATGGACAGGGCGCGGAATAAATGGTGCTTCGTCATTACTCAACGTCTCCCAACTGATGCCTTCAAAAAACGGGTGCTGCTTAACCTCGGCCCATGTTTCTGCGCCCAAACGCTTTTCAGAATCAGTACAAATAAGCTTCTCGATCAGATCAATAGCTGCTGGAGACATAGACTCCATTACTTCAGGACTTGGCCACGCAATTCGGCGAGCGAGAATATTCTCAAAAACCTCATTCGGTGTATCTGCATGGAAAGGAGGATATCCGAAGAGAAACTCAAATACAATGCATCCTAGTGACCACCAATCGCTCATTTCGTCCTGGCCTGTACCCATGATCGTCTCAGGAGCAAGGTAATCTGGCGTACCAACGAACCTCTTGCCGTCATTTGCAGGATCAAACAAGGCCATATTCTGCAATGCCGGTGTCGGTGGGGGCGGCATGGATAACGAAGCCGTTGTCGAAGCAGAAGCGGAGCTAGAGACGGAGCCAGAGTTATTATGCGAACCAACCCTGTTGAGCGAATTCACTCGGTGGATACCGAGACCGCTTAGGCCGGTTGCTTCGCCGGAAACTGGGCTCACTGTAGTTTGAACATCATCTTCCTTCTCTTTGCTGGCGGGTCGAAGAGTCGTACTTTTCGGATTGCTGAGACTGAAAGAGCTCAGCATCGAGCTGAGCGGCTCGTCTTTCAATGGCGCGAGTGACTGCGATTTCGAATATGATTCGCTCAGTGCACTTTTGTTCAAGGAAAAATACCCAGGTACATTTAACAGCGTTCCCGAATCAGTTGGCTGCATAACCGGCGTCGAACCAGGTGATATGCCAATGCCCAAATTGTTGTCGACATACATCGGCGTGTCAAGTACTCCTGGTTGTGCGGAAACGGACATTGCGCGGCTGCCAAACTGTCCCTGTTGGAAAATATCAGGCGGATCGACCGTGCTCGCATTTCGTGCCCGAGCCTGTCGCCCGACCAATCCCATTCGCGATAGACCAAAATCAGTCAGCTTCAAGTGACCATTCTTGTCGATCAGCAAGTTATCTGGTTTCAGATCACTAAACTTTGTTAGTTCTACTTAGGGGAATAAGAGTGGGGAACACAACATACCGATGTACGATGCCCTGCGCATGCAAATTCTGAATACCTACCACCACCTCTGCCACGTACTTTTGCGCCCAATCCTCCGGGAATCCACCACCAAATGCCTTCAATAGCGCGGCACAATCGCCACCATTCAAATATTCCATCACGAGATACAAGTACTCTTTACTTTGGAACGTAAAAAACAATTTGGCGACGAACGGACTCTCAGCTTGGGCCATCATGATGGCTCGTTCGGCCTTGACGTTTGTGACTTGATTCTTGGCAATCATATCCGACTTTTTGAGGACCTTTATGGCAAAATAGTCACCAGTACGTTTCTTCTTGGTCAGATAGACGCTGCCGAATGCACCCCTACTGATAGGTTTGATGACTTCAAAGTCTTTGATACTTGGCGGTGCCGGACGAATTGTCGGGGTCACTGACGACAACAGCGGTGACACTGGGGCTTTCGAGAAATCTGACGCGGCCGATGATTTCCGCCGATGATGGCGACCACCTTCCGGATAGGAATCAATGGGGAAAAGGAGTGGAGATGTGAGAGGAGTAAAAGACATATTATTGAAATTGTCACTATGGGCAGTAGTAGCGCTACTCGTGTTGCTATGCCCACTCGAGCCATTATCTATCGTGGTCGATAACTTGAGCTTCTGGTTCAGTAGGGGCGATTTCGAGAACGTGACTGACGGCGACTTCTGTCGATGGGGCGAGCCGAATATGAAACTCGCGCTGCTTTTCCTTGTCCGGTTATGGCGGCTCGGCATTTCGGGCTCACTGACAGGTGAATCGGCTTTCTCGCGCAGACCGAACAGGGATGAACGGCTGCTATCACTTTCCATACCGTCTTCGTCCTGGATAGTCAACCTGCGAGACTTTGGTCTGCTTAGCGACGAAAAGAATAATTTTGGCGTCATTGTTTCGCGTGGAGAGGATTCGGATGTGGCAGACATCGCGCTAGAGTTGTATCCTCCCAGGCTGGGTGACGGTACTCTGTCGTCGCCGAACTCGTATCTGAATGGTTGCGACATATATCCGGAAAAGAAGTCTTCGGCATCAGATGTCAAATCATCATCACCGCTCTGATCAGCCTCGTCGATCTGTTGCTGCATGATCCGGGAGACGGTCTCTTCAATGGTCTCGTTCACTAGATCGCTAAGTTCTCGCTGTATTTTCTCGGAATATGTGATTGTATTGCCTAACCGCAGGATGGCCTCGATTTTTGATTTTGCAATTCGCTCCGTGTCTCTGCATAACAATACTAGACCTTCGCCTTCGACTGTCGTCGGCATGCGCCATGACAAGACCTGCTTCAAACGAGATTCCGATTCCGGCGAATGAACATGGATTTGGTAGCCACCATCTCCATCAGACTCTCTATAATCGTTGTCGCGCAGAGCGGGAACATTTACCAAGAGCGACATGTCACATAGATCCAAGAGCATTTCGACCGTCCGCACGGGTGACCGATGCTTACCAACATGCTTGAAATGCGAGAGCGACATTGGAAATCTCTGAGATGAGCCTGACCTCTGGAGAGGGGATGGCACAATAGGCATTCCTCTATATTCGACTACTCCATCGTGATTTGCTTGACCTTCTAATTGCTCTAATATGGCAAACAAACGCGCTCTATGTTCACGAAGAGTATCTTGACAGGGCTGAATGTCGCGCTCGGCCTTATGCTCGACAAGACAAAGTTCCGAATGCCGCTCGAACCACCATGGTTGGATGTGTCGCTCGCATATTCGGCACATAATCGGATTTTGCATGGGAGAGTCTTTCGGGTCGGTCGTGCCATTCTGAGACAGCCGGGAGAGATAGCTAGCGAGAAAATCGGCACCAAATCCAAGCGAATCGATGAGGGTCTGGGGAAGATCAACGACTGGTCGTCGTGGCTCGACGTACGGTTTCAGGATCCACATAGACTAGATAGATGTTAACAATATTAGACCGCTTAAAAGTCCAATAAAATGGGACCTACGTAGCAAGGTTCCAAAGAATGTCTATCAAAAATGATAATCCCTTGGCCTTCCATTTCTAATATATTGTGAGAGGTAGTCTTGTCCCTGCTGTTATTGTCATCATGCGATTCCCGGCGGGAGTCCGTAGATTTCTTTTCCTGACTCTGGCCAACGAATGCTGCGGATATGGACGGTGATGCTGCGACGGATGCGGACCTTTTCGGCAAGGCGCCCACAATGTTAGTCGCGTCTTCTTCCAAGATAATCGAGTTGCGACGAGAATTAGTGGTGGACGCGTACGCAGAGTTCGACGTGGACGTGACCGCGGTACTACTTGGCGTTGACGAGTCACTGATGACGGCACCAGTCTCTAGATCGTCGTCCTGACCAAGACGACGAATAGAGAATCGCAAGCGGTAGGAGCTGTTACTCTCGAGCATTGCATCGGTTGCCTTCTGAAAGACGTCTTTATCGCCCATCAGGACATGAGATATGTGTTTTCCTATCAAATTCTGGATATCGATCCTGCAAGTAGGACAAAATTAGATTTGGTGACCAATTGTATAAGTTTCGTTGCATACCCAGTGACAGTCGTCCATAGCCTGCTCCCCCAAATAATATTGCAATCTAGGTCCAATTCGAGAATGAGATTAACATGGCGTCCCCGCATCCAATTAGTAGCATCGGCGGCCGCATTTTGTCCAGAGAACGATCTCCGCGGATCGATTGCGCTGAACGACAAGGCCCGCCGTGGATGCTGGACCGAGGGAAACCGCAATCGAGATGCCGGTGACAGAGATCTGCTCCGTGAGTCGTCATTGATTTTGTTGGCTTCGCTGGGCATTGACAGCGACCTTGGAGCGAGCGCCATTGTCGACTGCCCTTTTTCACACAGAATTGATCTTGCAGTGGAAGAATGTAAAGTGAAATTGACCGCCCACAAGGTGATCTGCAACTACAGAGACCCGTGCGGCATAATTTCAGAGATCTCAAAGCGACAAAAATAGGGGGGTTGCAGTTGGAGAGCAAGTCCTCCAGAGGACTATTAGCACGAATTGGACAATACAAGAGTCCTGGAGACTGATTCGAGTGACGAACACTCAACTCGGGGTTAATTGAGGAATAGGAGACGGTACAGGACGACGAGTGAACAGCCAGATAGGAACGTCTTGTCCCCCCAGGAACTTTTTTCAGGAAAGTAGTAGCGTTTCGATAGTTGTGGACAGACCCAGTCTTGGGTCGGCCGACTTCGACGTTTTGGTGCGCCGGGAACACGTTGTAGCCGGATTCGCGGTTAGGGTCTCTCGTCTCGCTTGTGCCAGAATGTCGTCACACTGCCTAGAACGGTAGTCTACACGGCAGTGGGCGGTATATGGCGTAAACGCGGTGCTGCATGACACTTGCAATGCAGAGCGCCTCGACGGTTTGGTTGTGCGGCGTTGACCAGGTGACCCTTGTCAGTGGCGGGTATAGGACAATCTTTTTATCGCCTTGATTCGCCCGATTTGCCAGACTGACCGGCAGAGACCGAAAAATGCAGCAGAACGCGCCGGACACGCGACTTTGCGGATGGTGCGTGCGTGTGAGGTCGCGCGTTTTGGATCACCTCACTAGCCACGCGCGTCCGGAACGCGGGACCGCACGTTAACGTCGATTTGCTTGCGGGGAAGATCCCATGACGTGTGTGGGACGGGTGATATTATAATAATTATTATTATTATTATTATTAGAAGTAACCTAAGTGGTAACTAGCATTAATTAATTATTAACCAAGTTAAGTTGACTTAATCAAAATTAAAATGGGCTCTCCTCCTCGGATCATCCCGTGAGTTCCGAATCACTGGCCCCCTCCTCACCGGTGACAGTGCCTAGCAAGTTTGCGATCGCACTTGGCGATCACGCGATCATGAAGTGCCACTCATTTTACGCAGCAGGTACAGCCAGCCGTGGCACGAATATCCCGGCAAAATAAGAAGTATCGTAACTGTAATTATTATGGTGGGTTCAGGTTATACCCGCAAGTCGGAGGTTAACCCTAATCCACCGAGTAGCAGATGCCCGGCAGCTTCCTTAGGCCACTGCCAGCAACAACAATAAGAACTACTGGTTAGTTTTCAAGAATAACGGCTAAAATGCTGTCAGTTTGTGTAGACATGTAGCGGAAACAATATGCGACGTATGAGTGGAAGACTATAAGAAGTATAATATTACTATCTTCATATTGGCATATACAGGATTAAAGCCCGCGGTCAGCCAACTTCAGACGCCATCTTTTAGATTGTCGGTCAAATCTGTGTTAACAATGGTCAGATTTAAGCTTTTTGGCCGGTTAAGTTACGAATCGAATAGGAATATGAAATATATATAACGCTAACCAAATACGAATAACGGATTGCAAAAAAGTCGAATGTGAATCTAGCCAGTCCGAAATTGGTGGTCTCTGTATTAAGTTAATTACGAGACTATTATTTAGCACGAATATCTGGCGGTGTTCATAAATAGTTACAGTTATGGTTTTAACTTGTTTCCATGGCGACCGAGCCTTTGTTTGTCAACAAATGAGCCTCACCACAAATTGAACGTGAAACGTTCGAGCCGCATGCGTTCACCAAAGAACAGCAGTAGTTACCAAATTTCTCATTCCGAAAATCCCCTAGAGGTCACCGTAATCGAGAAAACTTCAGGTTACAGTTTTATGACTTATTAGGGCACATCCAGCTAGTTTTATCCAGTATCCCAGCGACCATGAGCATGGACAGGCGAGGATCCTACATATCCTCACAGCTCATTGTCATCAACGACAAACTCCAGCTCCTTTACGACGAAATCGGTATCTCCGAAGATGAACGAAACACCCGCGAGAGAAACCTCTACTCTGCCGTCTCTCATGCGCTTGAGCAACAGGTCGAAGAGGTTACGGCAGAGAAAGAAAATCTCTTCAAAAGTTGCCAAGAGTTGCGAGAACAATTATTGACCATGATGGCCGCATTACAGGACGTTCAGGATATCAATTTGTCGTGTGAAGCCGGAGGCGATTTGGAGATCAAACCTCCACTAATGACGGCGTTTGAGACCCTGAGCAAAAAGCATTTAGAGCTCAAGGGTCTCTACTCCCAACGTTACCAGAAAGCACATGGTACGTCGTTTTTTTTTGTTCGCTTTGATCGACAAGCTCAGTACTAACTATGACCCCGCGCCAGAGCTATTCGACAGTTTGCGCATGTTTTCAACTGCAATCGAAGGACCCGAGGGCGACAACAACAACAACAACAACAACAACAACATCTTTTCGCTCAACCCAGACACCCTCAGTCTTACAAACGCCAACCTCGCCGCGCTGGAAGCTGAAGTAGCACGACTATCTGAAGAATATAAACACAGAATTCGAATAGTCCAGGAAGATGCCAATCAGATTGTCACTCTATGGGCGCAACTGGGCACATCTCAGCACAATATTGATCGAAAAGTACTAGCATACTATAAAGATAGACCAGAAATGCTTGGCCTCACAAACGCTGATTTGGAAAAATTGAGCGCCAAGAAAAATATACTTCAGCAGGAAAAGGAAAGTAGACTTAGTCGGTTATCTGCTACGAAAGCGGCCGTCCAGTACCTCTGGAGTAAGCTCTCCGAAGATGAGGCAACGATCAAGGCTTTCGATAGGGCAAATAGAGGGATTGCATTGCACGTCATAGAAGCTGTATGTTTTGTACTGGCTATATTTTACATTCGTGAACACCAACACTAACGCCATCATAAGTATGAGCAGGAGCTTGCCAGGCTGAACGAAAAAAAGCGGGACCATATGCAGATCTTTATCGAGGACGCCCGTCAAACGCTACATAGACTATGGGACGGTTTGTACTTTTCCGAAGACGAAATGTTGGAATTTACACCAGCATGGACGGACATCTTCACCGATGCTTCGCTCGCGGCCCACGAATCCGAGATTGCGCGACTAGAACAACTGCTACATGAACGCAAACCCACTCTGGCTTTGATAGGCGCGTATCGTGAACTACAACAAGACATTCTCGAACTCGAGCAGTCACAGCAAGACGCATCACGTTTGATGTCTCGCGGTCCCGGTCGTCGGGATCCTAGCAGATTGCTACGCGAAGAGCAAATGCGTAAACGCATCGCCAAACGCAAGCCCAAGATAATGAACGATCTAATGACGGCACTAAGCAAATGGGAAAAAGAGAACGGAAGACCATTTATGGTCAATGGAGAGATATTCCTCGACATTTTGCATGAAGAAGAAGCCGCCGCCAAAGTAAGTCTCACTACGATGCAGATATTGAAATAGCTTATTAACCCAAGGTAGTCGTCGAAATCGCGAAGAACTCCTGCACGCGCAACTACTGCATCGGCATCTCGCTCGACGTCTACTGTAAAGGCAGCTCCAGCTGAGAAGCACCAATCCCAGACGCCTCTTGTATCAGCACGTCGTCAGCCTCTGCAAGCTCGGAATCAACAGCAAAATATACAGGCGCTTCCTCCGCCTAAGCAACCCAACTTTTTTTCCACAAAGCCCGCAGCCGGATCCGTCAAGCGTGGGCCTCAGGTCAGGGATAATGCTTCGCCCATGCCGTTACACAACCATGGTTCGGCACTCCGGCACCCGGATACGGGTAGTTCAACCAGCAGCGATAGATCAACTAGTACGTGCTCGAATAACAGTCCGCTGCGAGCAAAAGTAGCCCAGCAGAGATCCGTCTCAGCCTCAGCGACATACCTTGCGACACTGTCAAAACCGAATGAGGAGGATCATAACAATAAATTAGCATCTTCAGCACTTAGAGCAAAAACAGCTTTAGGAAACTATAAGCCCCCCTTGTCACAAATTGGTGCCGCAGCAACTATTGCACTTAGTACGCCGACACAGCAGACTATTGACATGCCGCGGCAGTTGCAAGCAATGTCACGAAATAATTTGAATTTGTCCGCGAAGCGCCTACACCCGCAGACTTTCGAGCAAGAGCAAATGGAGATCGTGACTCCCGACATCAGCAGTCTCAGGTCGCAAAGTAATCCATCCGTATCCATCGTCGGCAATCCTTCAGCCCACCATATAATACCAATAGTCATGACTTCACACCAACCAATTATGGTTCGACCAGACTCACGAGACGACGTGTATGTTGACAGGATATCACACTCTGAGCGGGAAGCAGTTGAGGATGATTTCATTGACGACTATGATGATGACTGTGGTTATTACCCGCAGCTCGGTTCGGTGTCCAACAGCATCAATATCGACCAACTGTCGCTTGAAGATAAGTTTCAAGTGAACAAAATCGACACCAGGAAGACCGTTGTCATCGACCAAGAGGTGTACCCCGACACCGAAATCAGTTTCATAAGTCCCGAAACCATGCAAGGATTGGGATCTTATGTGAATGATCCGATTGATGCCCACAGCGTCGACGAAAATGGCTGCTTTTAATGATAGGGTTATTTCAGTTATTTCTCCAATTTTAGGATGTTGTTCATTGTAACGATTAGTATTGTGTTCATACTTCGGTGTCCAGGAATAGCCGGTTGTTTTTAATGACGTTTACTGATTTCCATCTGTTCGTGAATATAACCATGTGAGGTCGTCGAATTATCCAGTGCACAAATGCTCCAGCTACACTCGGAAGTCTATTGGCATCGTCAACCATGTCCATATTGTCTATCTACCGAGTAGCTATTCCTATTACAAGCAAAGCCGCAGCAACCGCGGGTTGCATAATTTATTCTTACCTTCTTCGCTCAACCTAGTAGATTCTTTCCAGGACTTCTCAATCCATTCTACGGATACCACACGAGGCACTCTCAACCGGCTAGAAGTAATTCCTCATTAGATACTCTCCAGAGCGCATAGTAAAGCAACAAAATGTAACCTACAATGAAATTTCACTTCGTATAGCGGCTAATCGATCCTTTTTGGTACCGCCACCAGCGACTATATGTGTTATTTCATTGTTCGTAATATCATTTGACAGCTTTGCCCCGCCGAACGTTGCGTAGTTTGCCGCGATCTGCAGTCTTATTACAGATATCAATTATCAGTTTAAGGTTTACAAACGGCTTGATATGTAAAAGCGAAATACCTGAATTTTGATCTTGGATCTTGCGCCAGGTCTGGGTAATCAAGATATATCACGGTATTGTAGAATATCAAGCTCGGAATGTTAAATATCGACGAATCAGATTGATTGAGCAAAATTCCATAATCTTTTGCGGTCGAGCCAATGGTTGGATCCGGCATGTGGTTGAGAATGTCTCGCAATTCTTTGGTATCTTCCATTGACCGCGTGTAACTATCATCATACCGATCCACGTGCCGTCGAACTGCATCAAGCAGATCCTTATTGGCAAAGTACATGTGTCTAAACAACAGTGTCAGCACAATTGCCTTCACCTGGCAACTTTTAGCTTTATCAAACATATTAAGCTCACCTCGGCTCGTATGGTACAATCCTATGATTAAAAGCACAGTCGTAAATCCAAGTCGGTCTGATAATATTCCACTTCCCCTGTCGTTTAAGACTCGCGATTTTGACAAGATCTTTGTCCGCAATAAGATGTGTCCTGTTCTGAGGTTCCGGGGGTACGTCTTGAATCACGTTGCCGCCATGACTGACAATGATCTTCTGCAGCTGGGCTTTCCGCTTGGAATCAACTAAGACACCTAGAATCCGATATTGGCAACGTCGAGCATCATAATATCGTCATATACGTACAGAAAGTATGGCCAGCAAATATTTGACTCGTAGGAGAACCCTCCATCGTAAAACTCTCATGGGCTCCCAGAATGTTCAGTTGCTGTTCTGTGTCAGTTCTTGCTGTTTCACCTGAACAAATATTTTGTTCGTCTACCTTCTTGGGCCTTTTGGAAGCTCGTCTATGCTCCTCCAATTCCCTGACACATTATTAGCTCTCGACCGTTCAGATAGTTGCAGTTCGCATTAAAGAAAACTTACAGCTGCCGTTCTTGAGACTCAGTCTCAGCCTGTTCCTTCAAAGACATAAATTCCTTTAAAGATAACGCAGTAAGGTAATTCTTATCTTGCCGAATTCGTCTAAACCGTGGAAACCTGAGCGTAATATTGGTACGATATTGTTCCGATTCCGGTACAACACTGGCAGCCTTTATCTCCAACACAACGGATTTCTCAGGCAGAATCCACACATCTGGCATTTCCTTCTCGTTCCTGTCGCCGGCCAGCTCCATGTACTGGAGCGGAGGTCGCCGTGGGTCCCATTTTTGCCATTGTCCGTCAGTTAAGTGTCGAATTGTTGCGTATTCGGCAGCTGTGAAGCCGCCTCCTACGCGACAGAAAGACCAGAATTTGGGTGGTGCCTCAGGATCTTGCTCGTTATCCACTCGAAGGCCACAGAGGAAACTAGAGAGATTATCGCCGCGCTTCCCTTGCCCGTAATATCCTCCTAGTAATCATTAGTGTTTGAAGGTGCATTGCCAATATAGTGTCCCTACCAATAACGAGACAATCCAAATTTTCACCAAATTCCAGCATGTACTCAGGTTTAACTTTAATCCATGAGTCTTCTCTGCCGTTCACGGTGTACGGCGAAGTCGGCAATTTGATGACCAGTCCCTCAGACCTATGCGAATAGTTGATTAGCGGTTGAAAACTATTAACGCCTATATCGCCATCACGTACGACTCTGCTATGACTTGCCGGAGACGTCTGTCAATATCTTCCTTCGTTGAGCCTTCTTCATGCGGATGAATTTCGAAATGAGTTGGAACGTTATTCACAACTCTTTGCAAAAGCATCTGTCGTTGCACCAAAGAGTATTTAACTACGGATTTGTTGTTGGCGTACAATATATCGAACACACGGTCTTCGAATCAGTTAGTAACACCTACGACAAATTCATACCCGCATACGCACATAATGGGTACGACTCGCCCGCGTCTTCCTTCTCGGCGTTGGCGGCAGTTTTTAAGTAGCCAAATGGTTCAATCTTCTCGTCAACGGGATCCCAGGACACCATTTCGCCATCCAAAATGCAACTATAACATTTTAGTAAAGTCCGCTCAGTGCCCAAGCTGTTACGTACTCTTCCACGTTTTCTCCAAACGCCCCTGAAAGGTACTTCGTGAGCGCACCATTCTTATCATCCAGGGAACTGCCATAAAGATATGTATAATCTTTTGCCCGCCGGCTGTAAAACTTGAAATGTTTTCCATAGTCTGACATGTGCAACTGTATCCTCTCTCCGTCTAGCTTTTCTTCAATGAAAAATGTTTCATTGTTCATGCTCTTTACGACTTGGTCGTACGAAGCTTTAGGAAAAGCTGCTAGCTGTGGTTGGAAGCAACACATAAGAGTCACATCTTTCGCCTAATAATATTAGTGTCATGAAGGCGAAAAATGTTGATATTCTTACATCCTCTGACATTCTGTAATTGCTATCGAAAAGCTCCCAGCAGACACGTTTAAGACTACTGGATATATTAAAGAGCTCATTTGCATTTGGATGCCAGGCCGAGAACAAAGTCCGCTCAGAAATACCTATATGCATTTCTGTACAAGTTAGATACAGCCTAGGCTTATTTGGTTTCAAACTCACGCCGTAAAATTATTCGAATTAACCACTTCATCTCCTCCGCATTCATCGAGTGATAAATCTTCGAAAAAATTGGCAACTGATCGTCACTAACTGGTCATTATCAATCTTCTCAGTGCAGAACAGTGATAGGCATACGTTTTACTGAGTTTACTGAGTTCGTCTAACATATTGTTGACGTTATCGATGGTCATGGATCCATACTCTGACTTGATCTCACGCTGCTTGATAACTTCGTAGCACCGTTCTGCAAAGTCGCCCGCGCCTTTGTACTGCCCTGGAATTTTGTAGTTGATCATCGACTTCGCATCATCCGATTCCGCAGAGATGCCGAGGATCTATAACGCGTCAACATATTCACTCTCAATAATAGCACAAGCAAACTCGAGAATAACCTTTATAAGTAACCGAGCAAGCGCCTTCTCTTTTAAGCCGTACCTACCCTTCGTTAATAATAATGGGAGTTACCGGATAGATTCTGCTAGCCCACATACATATGTCGCTCTTTATCTTTCTAGTTCGAGAGGGTATTAGCAGCACTCAATTGCAATTATCCCCATATACTCACATATGGCAGGACTGAGTACCAATTAGTATTATAACCCCATAAGCACCATGATCTTGACATTCACTCACTTAGTCTAAAACATGGATATATGTCATTTCCGACTTCCTGCTTCCATCTTTGGATATAACTATTCAAAATCTTGAACCTTATAACGCGCACGTTCGTCGCTGTGCCCCCGTGAAATCCGGTCTTCCTATTCGACGCCTTCAATAACGGATTAATAAGTTCAGTTATTATTGTGTGAAACGGGGGTGATGGCCCTGTGTTGTGTGGTCGAGCCACTACTATCTCCTCCTCAACCCACGGTTCTAGTTCAAACGAGTCGTCCATCGGGTCATCCATAGTTATCCCATTTATGAACTCGTGAAGTCGACAATTGTGAATGCAATCGCGGTAGGATCCCAGAAACACCTAAATTTAGGGGTACTGACGTCAATGAGCCTCAACGAACACACGTTTGTGCGCTCGACCCCACGATTATTTTAACTTCGTCCGCGCAGGATGCCCTGGCATCACCACTCCTCTCCCACTATTTGCTGATTTCCACGGTCGTCATTTATTGAGTAAACAAAGGAGGCAGCAGCGCGATACGATGAGTTGGCATATACAAAGACCCTAGATCGCCGTTGAAAATTAACGTTGCGAGAACTTTGGCGAACTGCGTACTCCTGGCGCTGATGTTGCAAGGGATTTCAAGGGCAATTTTCTGGTATAATTGGAATTACATCTAGCGGCCTATATTAGCACCGCAAGTCTCAAATGTCTAGTGGCGACTCTGGAGTCAACAAAGCAGCTAACGCCGCGACATCAGCCGCCATTGCTGCGTCATTGGCGTCTGCAAAGACACGGACCCTAACTTCAACATCACGGCAGTCTAATGGTAACAGTAGGAAGGTGACTCCTTCTCTGGCAAATGATCTTCAACAATCACAGGGAAATTCGTCAGTTGCTCTGAGTTCTGCCACTGCGGCGGCCAAATCAGCTTCCTCAAAATCGGTGTCTGTGGATGACAATTCAGCGGGTAATATCCTAGTTAACGGCAGCGCCAGTGTCAATGAGAACACCAGAGCGATGAACTCTCGTGGGATACCACGGAGCAGCATTAACCGTCTGCAGCTGCCGCACCATCCGAAGGAACAGCACTATCAACTACTTACGCCCGCGACTGAAACTCCCAGAGGGCGCAATATGACTACTCGTTCGGTCAATCGTTCACAAAATGCTGCCGCGACAGCCGCAGCACAAAATGCTAACCTACATCAGATGACATCGGTTACCAGCCATATCCCTGACTCTGCATCTCAGGCCTCTTTGGAACCTGTAGCTGCAGCCGCAAAGAGCTACAAATCATTGTCCGTATCACCATCACCATTAGATAGAGAACCGCCAGTATTGTTTTCATCTCCTAGAAGAGTTGTATCGTCCGCGACTGATTTAAAGTCCATACGTTCATTCTCACCTGCTCCTTCTGTTCGTTCGCATGTGTCATTACCCTCAACTTCTGAACGTCCAGGTACTGAGCATATGCAGGGTAGCATGGTGTTAGGTAGTAGATACATGTCATCTAGCGACAAAAATGGTCTAGAAGGTGTAAATATCCAAGCGGCGGCGAGGAAAGCGATGGTCGAATCCCACAAGCTAGCGACAGGGCAAGCACAACTTCAGCCAGAGAGAGGCGCGCTGAGCAACAAGTCTGAGGCATTGATAGCCGCGAGGTTGATTGCAGAACGTGGCGAAAAGGAAGCGAAGGCTGAGGAACTTACTAGAATGTCACAGGACCAGTTTGTTCTTTCTCAGGTGCGTATTTTGCTGTCGTTGTCGTTTAAGTGGTGAGTGTTGATCTGATATTAACCGCGCAGTTGCCACAACCTGAAGTACTCTGTCCTAGGCCACAGCGGCCCACTCAGCAGTGGATGCTTTCGACTCAAATGCATGGTAACGAGCGACCTGACTCGGCAGCATCTACTTCGGCAGCTGAGATAGATCACTTCGCAGGACGTGCCATGAATGAATCCGCCTCGCCAGTGTCGCAGGCAGTTTCTGACCTTTTGCCTGTTGCGCAGCCTGACATTGGCAGCCGAACAGAATCATGTCCCCCAGATGCGCTTGTTTTGGAGCGACGGCCGTCTTCTTCTCGGTCAGTTCCGGTATCGAAACGACATATTACATCACATCGACCACTTTCATATGTTAAGGAAAATTTGTCTAACAGTTCTCCACGGTCAATGGCGGCGGGCTCATCGCAAGCCTTGGAATTTCCTCGTCAACGTCGCTTAATTTTGAATAATATACAAAGAACCATCCAGCCATCCCATGACAGGCTTAGCGGAGGAAGTAACGAACCAGCCACTGGACGATCATCTGCGATGTACATAAGACCGTCATCGATATATGGAAGTGCCCAAGCGTCTCGGTCAACACTTTCGCTTCCATCCGTGGGGACAATTCAGAGCGATCTGAGAGGCAATAAACAGCCCAGACTGAGTCGTGGTTCTGCAGAATTTTCGCCCGTTAGAACGCCATTCAGGACTACTATGCGGAAGCCAGGAAAGAAGAAGCATATGTTCGATGCCGAGAAGCCATGGAAACACTTGATTGTGACTGGGAGAATTACAGAAACTGAGCAAAAACGATATGCTGCATTATGGGCTGCGAACAAAGGCACACTCCTACCGCCAGAGCTGTCGGATTGTGTGCATAATCTGGTGGTCAGAAAGATTTGGGAGAGATCTAGATTAAATAGAGATACATTAGAGAAAATATGGTAAGTACTTAATAGCGCTTCTTCGAAAGCCGTTACTAAACAATGCTGGTGCAGGGATCTGGTGAGCCGGAATGTGCAAAGCTACTTGACGCCGGCAGAATTTCTCGTTGGGACATGGGTAGTAGATCAGTGTCTGTATGGACGAAAGCTGCCTTTGCAATTATCACCGGAAATATGGTCTAGTATTGGTTCGTTAGGTGTTAAGCTTGCAAAGAATAGGAAGCAGCTGCAAGATTATCACCACTATCAGCATCATCGTAATATTCATCCCCACCGGAGTTGGTCCCGTTAGATTTGGGTACTTCTTGTATATAGTAGAGTATTTGGTTTTCAACACATTTTTGGTGGGAGGTAAGGGCAGTTTGTATACTAACATCTCATTTGTATGCTCGATATTTACAAAGGGTAAGGCGTGACTGGGCTTGGTTTATTAGATATAATTTTGTAAGTAAATAATTCATGAGTAGAATAACTCGGTGCCATATGTGCTACAACGACTACTAGAGGATAGCGCGATTGTATTCTTGATCGCTACATGTCAGATAGAATGCTTGTTTTCGCTATTTTTAGCCATTGTGGAGGCGCATGGAGGACTATGTAACGTCTCAGAAGCGTAGATGTACAATGGCGCTCCCCTGAACCTTATTAGGTTAAAATCGTACGCAATTTTGTCGGTTGCGTACGGCTTGCATATGATTGACCCCCGAACCCAGAATGTAGCTTATACCGCAAGAGGCCATTTGCGTTATTTGCAGGAAACAATCCTCATATGTGAGGTTAGCCACGCATGTTCCCTGGAAAAAAAAACGGAATATTTTCGCATGGTTGTGCTGACAACGGTGGCTTTAGTGACGGGTTCTTATAGCTGAATAACCAGTAGTGTAGTTACGATTGTACAAGAGCTAATGTGTCATGGCCAACAGAAGTCCTAATCCTGTGTGTAAAGTGATAATTGTCGGAGACGGTGCTTGCGGGAAAACGTCCATGTTCTTAACCTACACCAGAGGCGAATTTCCCGAGGTATGTTTGGTATACTTTTAAGCTCTAGCTAATTCTCACCGCTGAATAGTTATACGTACCAACGGTCTTCGAGAACTACTCTCACAATGTCCAACTACGGAATGGAAAATCACTAGCTCTTGATTTATGGGATACGGCCGGACAGGAAGATTACGACAGGCTTAGACCTATCGCTTACACCGACGTCGCTGTTGTCTTACTGGCCTTCTCAGTAGATATGCCGGATTCCCTGGAGAATGTGTATGATAAGGTAATGGTAACATCAGTATGTCCTTAGAATGATCTAATGGTTCTCACAGTGGTGGCCGGAAGCAATGCACTATTGCCCGGTTCGGACTCCTATGATACTTGTCGGATTGGCAAGGCTTGAGTCCTGTTACAACTGGAATGGTATGTTTATATCAGAATGTCTGGGTATCTGTTCAGTTCGAGCTGACAGCAGCTAGGCTGAAGGCATGGCCAATAAGATTGCAGTTCCTTACGTAGAGTGCTCGTCCAAAACTGGCGAAGGATTACGTATTGTCTTTCAAACTGCTGTCGATGCAATAACTAAGTCATCTACTGCACGAAAGAGAGGTAAATGCATAATTAGCTAATGTAGTGGCTTCGATGCACTGCGCGGCAATTGGGCATTGTCAAGAATCGCATCAATCTGATCGAGAGACCCTTTGGATTCGTCTCATTGTGATATGTAGCTTGGGAAGGGCAGAGAATTGATGCCGCCTTGGTAGGCGTGATTCAACCTTAGAACCACAGCTGACGACATTCTATACCTGACAACTCAAGATTAATGCAAATCATAATAATGTCAGGTAACAAAATGGACCGTGCATGCCTCAATAACACGTCAAATTTATGCGACAGCATTCTTATCTACATTTACGCCTGCGCCATCCTCAGCCTCCATCCTTTCCTCATCTAATTCTTCCTCATCTACATCGCCATGATTTTCATGGGCCATACCATCGTAAAACGTACTCCACAGGGTCGAAACGCTCTCAAATTCTTTGCCGACCTATAGTAACTATCAGTAGTATGCTCGTCTGCCACAAAGGTTCCCGGGACCTACTGCGATGGCACCTTCCAGCGATCGATTGAGAGTGTTCATATTCGACAAGACATGTTCCAAACTCTACAGACAGTATCAGTTCTCAATATGGTCCAAAGATTCTTCTTCATCAATCTTACTACGGCAATTTCTGCCACGAGTGCGTCGCGTTGCTTTTCAAAGTATGACTTCTCCGGCAGACTCTGTGCTCCATGTGCGGACGGCGACAGTCCCTCTCCAGGAGTAGAAATGGTAGATCCTACCGTGTCCATATTTGATTGTAATTCAACAATTGACGACAGGGCGTTTTGCTGCGTATATTTTACCAAATGGTCATGGATCGTCCTCCTTGAGTGAATCAGTAACCCTAACCTGTGTTTATATCCAACGCGTCCGTTACTACGCTTGAAGCTATTAATTTTTGTAAGCTCTGATACGCGTTTTGCATGTTCACAGCCACCCCTGCTCTGAATATATGGATATATTCCATGGGATTCTCTGATGTCATCAATTCAAGACAACCTGGATGCCTCTGTACACCAGGGGATCTCTTCCGACGTGCTACTTCATCTGCTATCGCCTGTCGAGCAAGATCTTCTTAAAGAGTACAAGTTGTTAAGCCAGAATTTGAATATAGTACGCTTTATCTTCCTATATCGTTTGGACTGTGACGTACATGAGTGTAGCAGCTAATGTTCACGTGGTACTAGTTGTCAAAGGAATTGGCGAAAATGGCCACGATACCGACGCCAGAAATATTGGATAACTTACGCATTTTAGAGCGGAAAATGGCGATTGTGTTCACGCTTCTTAAGACTTCAGTCTATAGTATCTTTTTACAGCAACAGATCCACGACGAGGAAGGTGGTATCATATTAGCCGATGGCACACATGACTAGTAGGACAAAATATTCGATTGCGCTTGGCGTTCAAGGTATTTAAGAGTTTTCTGCATGGCATTGATCCCGGCGCCAAAAAGCAGCTCATGCGTGCAGTAGCTGGAGGACATTTGGAAGTCACAAAGATATATACAGCTATTATATATAACAATACATGCCGGCATGAGGATTCGTGTTCTATGCAAATAAGTCGTCCAATCTTACTTCCTGGCCGCGAAATAAGTTTTCTTTATATCCACAGACTTCTTTCCTCTGGCCTGTGCAATTTCTTCCGGTAATACCTGATTTCGCAACATCTCAATTGTCGCCTTGATCGTGTTCATTTTGTTGCGTGAACCGCGGACTTTACCGCTTAAATCTTTGATTCCAGCGCACACGGCCACCTCGTGGATTAAATGGTTGACACGTAATCCGAAGCCTAATAAAAATTGTTAAATCCTGCGACATAACAACTGTCTGATAGGACCTACCAGGTGGGCGGGGCCACAGCTCAACATCAACGCCATGATAATTACTCTCCAATGAGCAAAATATTGTTCTGTTGTCTAGTCGTGGTATGTAAAACATGTTTCGCAGTGCTTTACTTTTGGCCTTCATGGCAGCCCTACTGGCTTCATTACGATCCTTGGCTTCGCCGAGACCAATCATTCCATTTTGATCACCCACGATGACGAGGGAATAAAAACTTCGGATTTTGCCCAATCTAGTAACATTGGCGACAAATTTCCGAACCAATGGTCTTACAACCAACCGCCGCAGATATTCGCTACTGATACCTCTGTTGTTAGCCAATTCGGCTTCCACGACGTCGGTGTTCATCAAGTCCGGAGGAACTGCAGGAGGCAGATCACTTGGCGGCGGCACAGGTTGATGAGGTTCAGAGAAATCGGTCCAAGGCATTTTAGGAAGATCGTAAAATGAGTCATGTTTCGCCAGATCGTCCACATATGAAAGTGGAAATACCGGCGTCGCCGTCTTTCTCTTATTCCAAAGGTCGGGAGTGACTGCCTGTTCTGCCGCGATAATAGACTTGAGCATTTTCGGTGAGTAGTACTTGCTCAATCGCTGTATATGTTCGGACCTTGTTATAATTGTTGGATACTCCAGCTTTGCTGTCTGTTGTCTTATTTCTGAAGATATCTTCTCCGAAATTGCCTTGGTCGCATTTGTCGACTCCGAGGCAATCTGAGACGTCTTCACAGGTCCTGTACCGTGTAAATTTGGCCGCTTTGCTAGCCGTAGCAATTGTTGGAACGTTCGGTTGGACATCTTCGAATACTTGAAATACGACTGGCCACTGTACAGATATTCACCGACCGTCGACTGTTCTCGAAATGTCGGCGAAAGTATTATAAACTGTACACAAGCCAAATTTTTTGTGCAGGTTTCTAAGGTGACAGTTACGGCATATTTGGCGATTTTAAGATTCAGGAGTCATTCTAGCCCATACCCAAAAGTTTATTGTAAAATATTCATGAGCCTTTTATTGACATCTCGCAAAAAACGACCTCGCCATAGGTTTGACGTTATTTCATGTTACGTGGTTTAAAGGTCTTTCGGGCAGACGAACCATATTTCACACTCTCGTCACAGTATAGCGCTACTCTAGTGAAACGGTGGACGAGAGTTGGCAAGCGCAATACATTCAATTGCCACATATACAGGGACTTTTCCAATTCTCATAGCGTTCAAAAGCCGCTTCTGCGGATAGAACCTCGACGCAACAAGATGGCAGACCTAGACACTCGGCCTCAATTGTCAGCATCAACTGGAGAAATGCCAGATCCCGCAAATTCCGAGGCGCGTTTCAGTGGCGAGTCAATAAAAATATCTCGCGGCCGTCCAGCTGGGAGCGAAGTATTTGATGGACCCAAATCAAAGAGACTGAAGATGAGAAAAAATCGAAAGTCCAAGCCTATAGTTGTGGAGAAAACCTCCCCTGACGGGTATCTCATATTTGACGTTATGGAGGTTCGGGAATCATTAGGCTTGCCTGTCGCCGTGAAGACAAGCGAAGACGGCAATTCATTCATTCTTGAACAGCAGCCACCTACGGAGTTTCGACATACTGAACTCTATATCGTGAGACTAAGTTCGACGGGAGACGGCATTGGTGTTGACAAACTTGAAGACGGTACCACTGAGATTGTTGTGGTCCCTTATAGCATTCCTGGTGATCTAGTGAGGGCTAAGATCTATAAGAAGCTCGAGTATGTAGTGCAGATGATTATTTGACTAAGTCGATTACTAACGAGAGTTAGACACTACTCGTTGGCGGATTTTGAGGAAGTTATATCTGGTGGACTCGGTCGTGATGATAGCCTCATCAGATGTCAATACTTCACAAAATGTGCCGGCTGCCAACTTCAAATGCTGCCTTACAAAGAGCAGTTGGTACACAAACGGGAGGTCATCGTGCGGGCTTACAAATATTTCTGCAACGTGGCGGATGGGGTAATTCCAGAAATTGGAGAGACAATTGGGTCTCCCTTGGAGTATGGCTACAGAACGAAGCTGACACCACACTTCGACGTCCCTCGGAATGGTCACTTACCGGCGGTTACACCGATTGGATTTACTCAAAAGGGTCGATCTTTTGTGCTTGACATTGAAGAGTGCCCCATTGGGACGCCTGCGATAAATGCAGAATACAAGCAGGAGAGGATGAGGATTAGAGATAACATAGGCGCCTTTAAACGCGGCGCAACGCTCCTTCTCCGTGAAAGCTTGGAGGTTGCTGAGACAACGATGGAAACAAAACGAGCAGTTTGCACTGATTCGAAGGATATAGTTACGGAATATGTCAATCGGTATCGATTTAAGTATCCCGCAGGTGAGAATGCAGATTGAGACTGTCTCGCTGCGAAGGAAATTCGCTGATTTATGTAGGAGACTTCTTCCAGTGTAATAGCTCTATACTTCCTCGTGTCACCGAATATGTCAACTCTCAACTCAAGTTGCCTTTGTCTGATAACGAACATAGCTCAGTACCGGCACCAAAGTATTTGGTCGATGCTTACTGTGGATCTGGCCTATTCAGTGTGACCTGTAACGACAGTGTAGAGGAAGTCATTGGGGTTGAAATTTCGCCAAAGAGTGTGTCGTTTGCCACATCTAACGCGCAGGACAATAATATTGCCAATGCCCGGTTTGTACTCGGAGACGCTGCAGTGATTTTTGAGGTACTCTTATGAATCTGCTTAATATATCGGATACTAATAGCATATAGAAAATTTCAACGCCGCCAAATGAGACATCCATGATTTTGGATCCACCGCGAAAGGGTTGTGATAGCAACTTTTTGAACCAGCTGCTAGATTATCTTCCTCGCAGGGTTGTGTACGTTTCTTGCAACGTTCATACGCAAGCCAGAGACCTTGCCTACATCTTGCGTGACCAGCGTGGCTTGAAGTATCGTGTAAATAGTATACGTGGATTTGACTTCTTCCCTCAGGTATTTGTTATGGTCTCATCAGATTTAACCGGTGCAATGCTAACGCTGGTGATTAGACTCATCATGTTGAGAGTATTGCTGTACTGACACTCGAGGACTGAGGAGTTTGAAGTGCGTTAATATAGAACGAAAATGTCGCAGCGGAAGCCATGCAAATTTGGAACATTTTGATTTTGCTCGTTAATTTGTGCATTTAAATGGCGTCCGTATGGCTTTATGTGTACTTAAGGTATAGATGAATTATAGACCAACCGTAAATATTAGATATAATACAGTCGGCAATGCGATACAACAAATTAAACTCCATACTCCTACCATATCTGTCCATGACTATATGATTACAAAAATGAATCCACTTGATGACAAGGCGCCATAAAGTCACGCTATGTTTGTAGTCCCACCCAAACCACTATCTTCATCTTCTGACTCGACCTTTTCCAGGTCGCAGTCCTCGTCGGCATGTAGAGATTCATCAATTGGTCGTCTTGGCCATTTTCTTACTCTGTCGATCTTAGACTCCGGATAGAGCCATTCCAAAAATCTTAGTAGTAGGTAGTCGATCACGACACACATGACGAAAAGCTTTCCAGCCCAGATTCCGCAACCGTAGTAGCGTTTTAACCGATCGATCACAGGCTCATTATCAATTTTAGCCACTATATCATACACCTTTTCGGTCCTCCGAGCGACGTCATGCCAACCATACATGCTTTTGACTTGCTCATGAAACTTTGATGTATCGACAGCTTTGGATTCGATCAATTTAATTGCTTCCAGGGTTGACTGAGTCAGCGAATCTTCTGAGGGTGAAGAAAATATCGTCATATGCGAGGGAAGTACTTCTGGTATGCCTCCAACTTTGGTCGTAACCACGAGTAAGCCACAGGAAGCGGCCTCTACTAATACTGTTCCGAATGCTTCGGTCAATGTGGGATGCAAGTAAATATGTCCTTTCACCATTACGTCACGCACATCTTCGTGCCGAATGCTACCCACAAGCTCGACTCTTTCTTGAAGTTGGAACTTCTCTCTCATTTGCTCAAGGTCGATCTCTCGCGGTCCGCTCCCAGCAATGATGAATCTCACAGTGGGGTGAATTTTGCAAATGTTAGGGATAACAGCTGTTAACAAGTCCGCACCTTTATTAGGATATAATCTGGAAATTACGATGATCGTGACTAAATTTATTGTTAGGTTCACGTTCAATACAATCATTATGACCACGTACTATAGTCCGAAGATGCTTTGGAAGGGTCAGGTCGAAAGTTGGACGCCACGACAGCATTCGGTATGACGCTGACAGTGACTGGATCTAAAGACGCCCGTAGTACAGTATTTTCCTTGCTGCATAATCGAGATCAGTGCGTTATGTCTAAGAAATTGAATTGTATGGGGAGCATACCATGTGTGAGACACACAAATAACGTGTCCAATATCGCTTAATGTAAATTTCAGGAGCTTGTTGCCCAAAATACTGCCTGGATCTGCAAATCCAAACAATGAGTGATCTGTGAAGACAGTCCGTAAACCCATGGTCCTGCTATGTAGAATTGCCTCAAGGCACAGACTGCTAAAACTGCCATGTCCGTGAACAATTTCGATCTCTTCTCGGATCAATATATTCCGTAAAATGGGAAAGAAAGAAAAGACAGAGGGGAACGTAGACTCCCTATATAAAACGTAAAATGGCACATAGTAGACCTTAAGCCCATGTGTTAAATATCGCACACCGACACGAGTGCCGTGTGAGTGGGTAATAATGACAACCGAGTGTCCCAATGAGATGAGCTTCTGTAGCAATGGTTAAGTAGTCTACGACTTACTTCATTCGAGCTAAGTAGTACATACTGACGAAAGCTGATAAATATGAGACTCAATCCCTCCTGGCTGAGGATAAAAGAAATCCGAGACCATTCTTTATGAACGTAAGCCGGATCCCACAGCACGGTCGGGGAACTTACGCTATGTTGTACCGCATTTTGCGAGTGTTCCTATTGCTGCGACTATTTAATCAATGCTGCATCCAGATTCTTATTGAGAGCGCAGATACCAATTTTTTGATATTTGTGGTTATTCATACATGCGGGTAAGATGCGATGAGATAGACTTCTCGGAAAGCACCGTGCGGCTTGCTGTTCTCTTCATTCTCACTTCGTCATGCACCCTCAATATAAAGTAGCTGTTGAGCCCATATCTTGTCTATTCTAAATATTTAAAGTGGTGTCTTTGACTATTATATACAACACAATGCAATCATTTATATTACCAACTCCAAGATACAATTACCCTATGATCCCAACCGACATGCGAATATACAACCCCTTATTTACTAATATCAATATCGAAACTCGTACCGCATCTGTATGGAACGTTAGCAAAAGACAGACAGCACGAGACTCGAAGACACATACCCGCAACTGGAACTAGCTCGTGGGTTATTAACGACCTTAAATTGACTTCCGATAAGTTCCGTAGTATAGTCGATCGTCGAATCTTTAAGAATTCCAAGCGACGTCTCGTCCATAACCACCTTCGCCCCGTTGAGTTCGAAAATACTACACGGGAAATGTAAACACTGCAAAGACCATGTCCAGTAACAGACCACTCACGTGTCCTCCTTGGGATCAAGACTCTCCTTCAATCCCATAAGATACTGAAATCCGTGGCAACCACCACTTTCAACGGTCACACGTAGAAATAGACGAGGATTTTTTTCTGACTCCCTGATTGCGTTGAGCCGCTACAAGACTGGTTAGTCATTTTCTAAAGTTAGCCATTAAGCAAAACGTACGGCTGCGGCCCGCGGAGTAATATAGACCAGCATATCATTCCCTTCTTCATCTTGCTTTGCATTAGCAATCGTTGGAACCGTGGGAGAATTATTCTCTCCGGTCACCTCCGTCTTCGGAACAAATCTGCCACTCTCTATCGTCTTGGCGGCCAATGATATTGATCTGGTGAAATATATCTGCCAGTATGGATTGACTACTCTGTTCCGCTTCATTACGGCGGCAATAGTCGGATTTGGTCGACCGCTGACATATCGTAGTCTCTCAGCAGTTTTAATAGCCGACGCCACTACACTCGCTGAAGTCGTCAGACGCCTTCTGGGTAGGATAATGTTATTCATGTTGATACTCGTGAGTGGACCGGTTAAGGCGGTTATTAGAATGTACAGCAATAAAGTAAAGTGTTTCGTAAGCAAGCGAAAGCGGAGCGGAGCTCAACGCCAGGGTACGGGTAACTTCATTTCCGAGTTGTCGCGTCACGTCGCTGGCCAGTCAATAATGAACCCGCGTTAAACGATTTTGGCCTGTTTCTGGCACTCGCATCTGCTAGAAACTGTATCAACCTCCTCTGCAGAAACTATTGTGATTTACAATGTCAACGGAGGAGAGGGACGTAAGCGACGTTCACAGAGCTCTTATTCAGGCGTTCATTGTGAACAGGAAGTTTGCTGCCCCGGAACTGCGAAAGGCGCTTGCTAGCATATTAACAGTCTCCAGTAAGTTATACACCACCGAGAATCGTGCGGATATTAACATTGGATCTAAGATCAAATTGCTGAAAATAACACGGAGGATGTTCCCGAAATTAGAGCACGGGATATTACTGAGGAACAGATTGACGACTATATAGCAGTAGCGAATTCTGCTTTATATCGCCTAGACTTTGAAATCCGATGCTCGAAGGACTCGGATAATTCTCTAACGTGGCAGCTGGTACGTTGGTTTTTTAGCGTTTATAAGTTCTGAATATTCCGTTAACAATCGCTGTGCTACTAGGAGGTTTTGGAATAGACAAGACGCGATTTAAAATGGCATGGGTATTATAAAACGGTGTTCATGGGAAGGTTTCTTACGGGAATGTAAATGAAGCGTAATATACATCAGAGTAGTTTAAACTGATCACGGCAGTGGTCAAGAAAATATCTGTGGAGTTGTACGGTCCGTTCGTACATTTCAATGATTTTATCCTAATCCCAAAATAATAAAATGTGTAATTCGCTAGTCTACAGTAACGGCAAGCTGCTAGCACTACTACAGATCAAAACGAAGATCAAATACTTCCCACCATTTAGAGAACTTTGGACAAGTAAGATTTAACATACAGTATCTATTTACTGTTCACTAGCATCGTAACTCGTCTCATGACCCAATGTTCCAGGCTCCGACTCGTAAGTCTGGGGGAGTGACGTTTGGGTTGACTTCTCCTTAGACGTCTGGGACCCCTGTGGCTCGAGCTCATTCATATGATACCATCTTGAAATCCAACGATTAGCTCGTCGAAACGCTGTAGCTAATGATCGACTCTCCTCGCCAAAATCATTTCCTAAGTTGGAATCGCGGACACCCGAAAGACTGCTCATAATATGACTATTGAGAGTGTTGAGGTCAATGTTCTTGCGCTTATGGGAGGACGCGGCAGAGGCCATCATCTCAAAGCTGACCAATATCTGCTCGTCTTCTGACTGCTCAAATGGATCGCGAGTGCGAATCTTTTTCCAAGTTCGTTTTATGGCGCCTTCTCGATACCTCGCACGCTTGCGTCGCCGATCAGATACTCTAACAAGATGCTCGACTTCAGTAGAGCATTTCTCCTCTCTTCGATTAGCCAGCTCCGTTGCCGCCGATTCCGACTTGCTCTTTTTCTTTGCAGGCTTCATAGCGATCTTAGTATTAGATAGTGGTGATGATGCACTAACGGTTCGCTGAGACACATCAGAATCAGACATATCGGCGTGTTCACCTAAGCCTTCGTGTCCGTACGATGTTTTGCCAGTAGCGATATCATCTTCATACTTTAAACCTTTCTTCACTTTGCGTTGCTTTTTCTGATGTGAGGCACTATCTTCTTTAGGTTTGGAGGTAGCATCTGACGTAGAAGCGTTTTCGAGGTGGCCTAACAAATTATCAGCACCGCTCCTCGTTACACTAGGCTAATAACGTTACATACGTTTCCGCTCTTGGATCATTCGTTCAGCAAACTCCATCTCGGGATCCGTGTCAACATTCTCTTTCTCTATATCTTCGGGAGATAACGTTACAAAGGTCGGTATTTTCATACCGCCTTCTTGGCCGTATCCGAATGGATTGGCGCGTAATTGTTCAGGACTCAAGTCAGATTCCAAATATACCCACATCAACCATAGGAACGCCTTGGCCCTGGATTCACTCGATACTGATGTGTTCATGATGAAGTCATAAAACTCGAACGGTTCAACAAAAAAGAGGTCCGTTACACGCCGCGCGTAGGTAGCCAGTATGAACACCAAGTTGATCGGATTCGTACGAGGAAGCCGCGGTTGTAGTAACAGCTGATCAAGCGTACTAGGCTCCGGTCTATCTTCGCAGGCTCCCTTTAATATACTCTTCAGACGGGGAGCATCCTGCAGTTGCTTGTACGCTGTCGGATCAGAGTACGTCTGAAGTGATGGAATCGGGTGGTATGTTCGTAATTGTGCACGCATCTCTGGGAAAACTATACAATAACAAAATGAGCATGGATTGCTTCCCTCGTCGATTTGCGATACATACAATTCAGTGTAGTATTCATCCGGCCGATATTGACTAGCAGGCATACCATGGCGATATTCAAACCCGCTTGCCGATCGCCGAGGAGCTTCTCTCGCAACACCCGAGATGACTTTGACGAACGTGCCATAGCGTCAATGTATATCTCCGAATACGTATGATTCGGCGATCCATCGTAACTGTTTGTGAATACTCGGGTCTCGTCATAAAACAACGTCTTCAAGAAATCGTATTGAATATCCTTCCGCCACAGTGGCTCGCCATCTTTCTTTTTGATATGCCTGATCTTTGAATTGATCAGTAGAGTCTGTGACCGTGCACCAGGTCTAGTGGATCCATTCTTCGTCGAAGCTGCATTTCCATTGGCATGATGTCGGTGGTGCCTGCTGCTGCTTGAGCTTCGATGAGAGGTGTACATAGACAGTGGCGGTGGTTGCTGCTGTTGCTGATAGAAAGTCTCGTAGTCATAACGAGCATTTGCGTTCGTCATCGCTCTAAGGCCCTTGTCCAAGTTTTTAACTTTCTTGAGCTTAGCAGCAAATACACTGGGTGTACTGTCAGTCGAGTAAGGATATCGAACGATAAGTCCAGGGCGATAGAGACAACGAACTGCGGGCAGGGGTAAATGATTGCCTAGGGATTGGCTGCGGCGGCTGCACCTAAGTCGCGATGACACTGGGCACTATGGCGTAGTGCTAAATGCAAAGTCAAATGACGATTAAAGCCGTAAATGGAAAATTGGAAAATTGAATTACAACATAGAAAATTTCTTCGTCCCAAGCAATTAGTTAGAGGGATTGAGCAACAAATCTTTGACGGTATCGCCTGAGACGTGTCTAGCGCAACTGCGAGAATACTGATAACAAGTGATAGAGTATGTAATTCCCATTGATTGGAGACTGTGCAAGAAAATTGCGTTATTCAGGATCGATGACTCATACTTACGAGCGCGACTGAGAAACTTCTGTAACTTTTCTCACTGCTGGTACTAATTAGTTCTCGCAGACGGCGTACACTGACATTGAATATTCACATCATGGCTACTGAGAACGGCGTTAGTACGCCGCCCATTTCTGGTGACGAGTTACCAGCCGTTTCGAAGCCCAAATCTGTTACATTTGCAGAGCCAGAGATCGAAGCGGAATATGTGTCTGATGAAGAAATTGAGGAAGAGAAGCCTGTTGGTCTTCCGCCTCAACCAGATAATCCAGATTTCTCCAAACTGAATCCTCTGAGCATAGAGATCATAGCTAGGTGCGCAATATGTGATAGACTGGGTGAATTTAACGGCGTGGTAACCACTTTCTTTTAGACAAGCTACGATCAATATCGGTACAATCGGTCATGTGGCGCATGGAAAGGTACGCTGAGGACTAATTATTTGTCAGTTCATTTACTAATCGATGATAGAGTACCGTTGTCAAAGCCCTTTCAGGTGTTCAAACTGTTAGATTCAAGAATGAGGTGTGTTGGTCTTTCATCGGAATTTCGCTGTCGGGCTGAAGTTGACTTATAATGTACAGCTTGAGCGTAATATTACCATTAAGCTGGGCTATGCAAATGCCAAGATTTATAAGTGCGATTCTCCTACTTGTCCCAGACCTGATTGTTACCGATCATTTAGATCGGAGAAGGAGGTTTCGCCTCTTTGTGAAAGAATAGGATGCAATGGTCGGTATCAACTACTGCGGCACGTTAGGTATGATTCTGGCACTAGATTATGAGGACTGGTTCTGACGTCAACAGCTTCGTTGATTGCCCTGGTCATGATATTCTTATGTCTACTATGTTATCAGGAGCTGCGGTCATGGATGCCGCTCTCCTTTTGATCGCGGGAAATGAGTCTTGCCCTCAGCCTCAGACAAGTGAGCACCTCGCGGCCATCGAAATTATGAAGCTCAACCACATTATTATCCTCCAAAATAAAGTTGATCTTATGCGAGAATCGAACGCGTTGGAACATTATGAAAGCATTTTGAAGTTTGTGAAGGGAACTGCAGCTGACAAGGCACCTATCATTCCTATTTCGGCCCAGCTAAAGTACAATATTGACGCGGTCAATGAATATCTGGTAAAGTCAATTCCTGTACCACCTAGAGACTTTCTGGCTATCCCAAAACTTATTGTCATTCGGTCCTTCGATGTTAACAAACCTGGATCTGAGATTGATGATTTGAAAGGTGGGGTCGCCGGAGGCAGTATCTTGACTGGTGTTCTTCGGTTAGGAGATGAGATTGAAATCAGACCCGGCATCGTCACGAAAGATAATGAGGGCAAGATTCAGTGCAGACCAATTTTCAGTCGCATCATTTCTCTATATGCTGAGCATAATGATCTGAAATTTGCGGTCCCAGGTGGACTTATTGGTGTCGGAACGAAGGTCGATCCCACCCTTTGCCGAGCTGATCGTCTGGTTGGTCATGTTCTTGGACATAAGGGTAAGCTTCCCGAGATCTACACAGAAATTGAAATCAACTACTTCCTTTTGCGGCGACTGCTTGGCGTCAAGACCGACGAGAAGAAGCAGGCTCGTGTTCAGAAATTGACCAAGAACGAGATTCTGATGGTGAATATTGGATCAACCGCTACCGGCGCTCGTGTTGTCGGTGTCAAGGCCGTAAGTTCCACGATAACATGCTGAGAATGTCATGTAGTGCTGACAGAGATTCAGGACTTGGCCAAGCTTCAACTCACATCTCCTGCATGTACGGAAATTGGTGAGAAAATTGCGTTGTCTCGAAGAATCGAGAAGCACTGGCGGTATGTGTCGAAATTTGGGCTACGTATAGGTTCTGCATTGGCTAATTTGGGATTTAGACTTATCGGTTGGGCGAGTATCAAAAAAGGGACCACGCTCAAAGTCGCTGACTCTAGTGCATAGCATTTCAATGATAAAGCAATTGGACTATTAATATGTTAATTATGGCGCGTTAAATGTTTCGGAATTTATCGTTTGTATACTGGTTGCACTTTGTACAAATTGTGTTGTACGCGGTCATGTTGGATGGCATAACTAGGACAATGTGTGCCTTCGCTTTTTGTGAGGTGAGCTCCTAAATCAAGCGCTTTCATCCTGTTCTTTCGAATGGCGATCAAAAACCTTTATTTGCCCGCAGATATCATACTTATTTTACTCTTATCATACACGTCCCGATAATTATTACTGTACTGTCCAATTTTCATGCAACGTCCTTTAGCACCAACAGCAACGTGATGCAAATCATCTACCAAAATAGCATAAAACGTCATTTGCGTCTCCTACTCTTTGTTGTCGCCGTCAACTCCATTTCCGTCAAATATATATTTCTGTATCGCACTCTGGACATATGCACTGTTCGCTTCGGAAAATTTTGAGGAGAGCGTTTTCTGGCGAGCAATATAGCCTCCCAGTAACATTGAAAGTTTCTTCTCCTGGCTGTTGGCTTTCTGAGCAGCTGCGAATAATGTAGTTCCTACAGCATCTAACACTACTCCTGTATCAAGAGAATTGTTTTGCGCTTTGCTAGACTCGTAACCTTTACTGCTCATTATCGAGAAATTGGCAAGGGTATTCGCATTGAATAAACGCT
The DNA here is from genome assembly GCA_003705905.2 of Lipomyces sp. NRRL Y-11553. Taxonomy (NCBI): domain Eukaryota; kingdom Fungi; phylum Ascomycota; class Lipomycetes; order Lipomycetales; family Lipomycetaceae; genus Lipomyces; species Lipomyces sp. NRRL Y-11553. Next base: position 70,621 of record PPJW02000049.1, on the reverse strand, counting down.
TGATCGATTGACAATAACGGTTTAATACTGTTGTGATCTTAAAGCGGCGTTATTATGTTACGGGTAACGGGGTGTGTCTCACTCGGCGGTGACTCACTCGGTGGTGGACTACGTTAACTAGCGAAAAGTTTTAACTTTGGAGGGTTGGGGCTTGCAAGGGCCAAGTGGTACCCGGCCCAACATACATACATCAGCTTTGAGTGGAATAGTAGATATACATTCACACATCTATCTACAAATATCCTGAATAATACAAGGTTATTCAAAGAAGTCCTGCCAATTTAAATGGCTTGCGCTCCAACGAATCTAGCATAATATTGCAAAATTCGTCGAGTCCACCCAGAGCCGCAACCTCCTCTTCTATTAGCTCGACAGCCTTGCTCTTCAGAAAGTCATCCAAGTCGGGAATTGTAGCAGCCACCCGTTTAGCGTTGAGTAGATGGCCGTTAGGCACTGGATACTTCATCGAGTCAGAAACGATCAGGTCCCGATATTCTCTGGCAATGGCAGCTCTGACAGGATCTGGATCGTTAAGTTCAGCATCGCTAACGAGCTTACTTCTGTCCACGACTGTCGATCGGGGAAGTTCGCGTCTAATCACAGCCGATCGTCTCAATATAGCCCTTTTCTCCTCCTTCTTCCGGAGTTCTTGTATCTTCCGTTCGCGCTCACCGGCGTCTTCTTCCAGCTCTGCCTCCTGCAGCTCTGTCTCTAACGTTACTTCTACTTCTTCCTCCGGTGCCACTAAATCAAAGTCGTTTTTGGGCTTAGGGAGACCCTTGAATCCGGACTTTAGCAGACTTTGTATATTATTAGCCGGTTCGGGTTCGTCCTTGGGTTCGGGTAGACTTTGGAAACCTGCGATTAATAAATCATGCTCGGTAGCCTGAGGCGACGGGAGTGTGAGCTTTCTGCGTTTTGCTATCTGTTCAGCTTCTTGTAGTTTCTGTAACCTCTCAGCCCTGATAATCGCTTGCCGTTCCGCGGCCTCGGCTTCCTTCGAATCGTCTTTAGGTCGTTTTTTATGGGACGCATTAGGATCTTCTGAATCTTTCCGTCTGGCACCATAGTGCCTAGTTCGAGTATCAAAAGCTTGTTTTTCTTCATAGTTTTGCGCAATCTCCTCTGTCGTATCATAGAAGCCAGCAGCTGGCTGGTGCTCGAACGGAATATCGGCATTGTAGTCCATCTCGTTCCGGTTTTTCTTGACCAATTTCACACTACATCCGATATGTTAGCTATGCAAAAGTGAAGTTATGTAGGATTAATCCAGCATACTTGATACCAGCCTGTTTCAATTCCCGCCGCTTTTGCAAGACTGCAAGCCTTCGGCTTTCCTCTAATAGACGTTCCCTATCTTTCCGCTTGGCCTTTTTGCCTTGAGTATTCGCCAATCGCGCCCTAGCCTCGGATAACATTTCTTTCTCGTCTTCGTCCATATCGATGGCGTCCGGTCGCGCAGGTCTAAAAACAACCTGTCAGTATCGGATTGAGCAAAGCTACCATTCAGCAGAATTTACTTTGTTTCTGGATCTGGATCGATCTCTCCTGGTCTCAGCTTCCGGATCTGGTCTGGAGCCTGAGTTTCGCTTCCAGGTCCAGATAGCCCAAACTCGCCATTTTCCATAGCCTCGGCATCGTCTAGCAACTTCTGATATCGCTCGAGACACTGGGTAGCCGTCCGCCCAACAATTGGAGCAATAGTGCGCCACTGCGTGGGCATCAATTTGGCTAAATGTAAAAGTTTCTCATCTTCTTCTCTTGACCATTCGATTTTCTTAATCGCCGGATCAAGCCATTCATTCCACCGCGCCTTCACTTGCTTTGCTGTCTTGCGGGCCAGCAATGAGGACACCCGCGCCCATTGATTCAAACCATATTTTGCAATCCTGGAATCCAAATCAGCATACAATATCAAGATTCCACACTGCCATCATTAAGCTTACGCAGCACGAAGAATCTCGTCTATTACAACCGTTAGCAACTGGAAACTCTTTCACACAAAATGAAGATGCTCAAAGCCCACCTTCGACGTTCGTCCAGACTCCACCCTTAATGTAAGCTGGCATAATTCAGTCCAGGCGGTGAACACCTTATAAGAGGATCGATAATCAAATCTCGCAGACGAGGTGCAGGATAGTCGCGGCGCAACAATTTGCTACAGTTTGTCGTATGCTTGGGAGAGAGATTCACAAGTAGCATAAGCAGGAATTGTTTCTCACATAGGGCACAAATGCAACTTAATCGCGCCTTGTCGAAATCTTGGGAATGAATCTCGAAGTTAGCTAACTTAACTATTGTAAATTGTTTAGATAACATTGTTATAGAATTCTAGTGATTGGTAAAATTCATCAAAGCATGACTGTCCCATACTACATATGCGCCGATACAACTCTGAGGGAGAATAGTTATCCGATCCTACTATTTGTATCGCCATAAAGCAGTCTCATATTACAAGGAATTGGTGATTATCAAGTACGTCACGGATGTTTTAGAGTCTAGAGCCACATCGTTTGCACTGTCGCTGTCTACACTCTCCTGACGTAGAAGCTTGGCAATCGGATAGATAGCCCCAGGCCGCTGGATGTGATATCCGCGAATCTGAGATTGGCCCTGCACTGAAGCTACCAACAGGCACAAGATTTCTTCCAAAAAATACGGGATGAAGTATCGCTGGGTTATAGTTGTTGTAGAATATTGAGCCAGGCTCGCCCGCCGCCGGCATTATTGGGCATGCCTTCGGTGTCGACGCGTGATCAAGTGTGTTCTCCACGACCTAAGACAAATCAGATTTGATAAACAACAAGGTGGTCAAGTCTGGGAACAGACAGGTCTCTTCTTTTGGATTATTGGTATCATGATACGTATTCCGTGTGGAACCCGTTGAGACGATGTTAATGGAGTGAAATCACAGAGCTGGAATGACATACCCTCTGACCCCACACACGAGCGGACGAAAAACTTAAATAATGTTGCTGAACAGCTCCACAGATTGAGTGATACGGATTTCTCCGTCTTAACATATTTTGGAACAATGACGAATCTGAAAAGGCCACTGGTCCAATTTAATAATTGTATTTTGCGGCCACAATATACTTCGAAGGAAATCTTTCCTAATCCTACGACCCTTACAATCTTACCTACGCAAAAATGGGCCTTTACGGGCACCCACAAGACGAAATTTCTTGAAGCGCTTGCAGGACAGTATACTGCAATTCCAGCAGATTCGAGGTCGTACCCATTTTTGGAGCAACAAGTTTGGCCCTCTTCGGTCACTAAATTGGTTTCTTTTGCAACAGACATAAAGCCCGCATACCTGTCCGCAAGATATGAGTCGTACAGGGAACCAGAGGACGTTGATTTAGCTTCTTTCTTGAAAAAATCGCTGGATAGTACAACAGATGGGAAATCCGCGGAAGAGCACGCGCAGGTGTATGAGAATGTTGTGAAGCGGCTGGGATTGGAATCCCTGCTGGGTCAATGGATCGCAACTCTTAGCAACGGTCAAATGAGACGCGCGCGGTTAGCGAGAGGCATGCTGTCAAGTCCAAAGATATTGCTGGCAGATGAGCCATTTTGTATGTCGCCAGCATCACAAACACCTATTGTCGAGTAGAGGTCTAACAACTACCTAGTGGGCCTCGATAAGGTCTCTACTTTGACACTATCCCGTCTTTTGGGCGAATTGGCTCCTTCCCCGCATGTCATACTCGGCTTACGGACACATGAGCCTGTGCCTGAGTGGATTTCCCACGTAGGAGTTATCGATGAGTCGGGGCTTATTAAAGCAGGAACAAGAGAAGAAGTCGCGGAGACCCTGCAGGACCTTCGGGACCGGCGGAATAGCATCTTCATTGATCAGTCCTACGACTTTGAAACCGCCAAATTATTACCAGGAAGACGACCAGGGGCAGACCCAGTCATTGACATAGAATCCTTTACTATTGCATATAAAGGAAAAGTTGTTTTGAAGGACTTGAACTGGACTGTGATGCAAGGAGAACGATGGCACTTGCGTGGAGACAACGGTATGCCCAAATTGTTAGTGCCATTTCAAGTCGAGCCCAGCTAACTGCAGCAGGTACGGGAAAGAGCACTCTACTATCCATTATAACCGGGGACCATCCGCAGTCTTGGAATTCGAAGATCCGCCTCTTTAACGAACCTCGAAAGGTCGGCCGTCAAAATTATTTCTCTATCAACAAGGTCATTGGCCATGCATCACCAGAGATTCACGCGATATTTCCCTCTACTTTGACTGCATTCCAAACCGTGTCGACTGGATTTACAGTTGGAAGTTTTCTGCCTCCGTCTAGCGTCAGTCATATGGCAACCAATTTGACTAAGGACGAACAGACCGAGCGCATTCTTAGTCTTTTGGAGTACTTCAACGTAAATCCCGACGTGCAGTTTTCTGATCTGAATTTGAACGACCAGAAGCTGGCACTGTTCATTCGCGCAATCGTGAAAAACCCAGAAATTTTGATCTTGGACGAAGCATTTTCGGGCATGAACGACCAGAGTATATTCCGTTGCAAGCAGTTCGTTGATGAGTGGGGCGGAACGGTCATTGCTATTGGCCATGTAGAAGATGAGATCCCTAGATGCGACAAATTCATCCGACTCTATGGAGGGGAGAACTTGGTGGAACAAGGAGTTATTGAATAAGAGCTAGGGTCTATGAGCAAGGATTTCAGTCTATGAGCAAGGATTTCACAGGAGTACTATCGCATATCACCAACATGAATAGGCGAACCCTCACTTGTGAAAGATTGACTCATTGTTAATGTCAGGGATAAATTTGTATATAGCATTGATAGAATTGATACATCTTAATTCCGTGTAGCTAATTACAGACCAAAAATTCTACTTCGAGTTCGGTCGCCTAACTGTATAACCCAAGCGTAGATTGGGACGCAAATGCAGCAGAAGTGTGTATCTAAGGCTCTAGTGTTGACTTAATTGACACACATTTGCCATTCCCTAAATTGGGGGCAACTTACCGATCGAATGACTTTTTGACTTCGCGGCGTTCCCTTGATTAATATTTTTTCGGAAAGAATTGTGTCTTTGCACAACACACATTCACAACCACGCACAGGTTGTATCCTAACTATGTAAGAATTCTTGGTTTCTACTTGCGTAAATTTTGCCTGGACTAGTTGAATGATTCGTGATGTCGTGTATTGACGCGGTACCTAGATTTCGACATATACGCATAAATAGTTATTGGACAGCTAACAAGCTTCAAAATGGGTATGGAAATTCCAATGTTTGGCACGTTTCCGATCAACATTGACATTGATTACGATGTAGCACCAAAGAAAGGAACGAAGATGAGCCTTACGGACTTTTTGAAGGACGAGAGTATGTCGATATTGCTTGAGGGGTTATTTCCTTGTGTGACTAGGTATTGACAAGTCATCGATAGCCTATGGGTCTTGGGCCGACGAAATGGAGGATTTGCCTGTTTCAAGTAAGTGGTGACTTGGGTTGTAGCGTAGCAAAGGCTAGTGGAGATTTGCTAACTTTTATTCCAGATGCTCCTCCACCCGGTATGCGATGTTGACAATACATGCTACGTCGAGATACCGTTTGCTGACATATATTGGGTCTATAGCTGAGAAATCATTTGCCGGATCTACATTTGATCGCTCCAACGATCGTTATAACGAGCGCGCGGACCGCGGCGACAGATATGAATCTCGCGAACGCTTCGATCGTCCACAAAGGGGTAAAACGAGGAGTTATTCATTGTTATATGATAGTTGGATTCTAATTGTATGCACAGAGTTTGACGACAAAGTTCGAGGAAGTCGATTTGAGAAGTACGAACCTCGCGAAGAGCATGGGCGTGAGCGCCCAGAGAGAGAGCGCCCAGAAAGAGAACCTCTACCTATCCCCGACAAACCTCCTTATACAGCTCACATCGGAAACCTTTCCAATGAAATCGTGGAGGATATCCTTGCTGATTATTTCTCGGGTTTGAGTATCGACAGCATTCGTATTATGCGTGACAGAATGGAGCAACCAAAGGGTTTCGCATATGTCGAGTTTGCGGACCGGGACTCGTTGGAACAAGCTCTAGAAAGAACTGGTGGTGATCTCCTTGGGCGCGTGATCCGCGTCAACGTTGCAGATCCTCGTAATTGATCCCTAGTTTTCTTCGTTTGGAGTAGTTTTGCTAACTCTATATAGCCAAAGAAGACCGCACCCAGGGAGACTGGAGGTCTGGCCGTACTAACGAGCGGCGAGTAGTGTCGGACGGTAAGGTGCGTGACTTCGATACCTGGGAGCGACGTGGACCCCTACCCGCTCTTGCCTCGGAAGAGAACAGACGACGACGTAGCAGTGCATTCAGCCCAACCCGGTCGTCCTCCAGCAGCCGGTCGGTCCGCGGACAGGACGATGCTCCGCCAGAAAACCATAGATCGTTTGACAACTGGAGATCGGGCGCTGCATTTGACGGGCTCCGAAAGACGAGCACTCCTGGCAGGTCCCGAGATGGATCCGAAACACCCGAAACTGAAGACAAGCCTCGACCTGTCGAACGCAGGAGATTGAACCTTAAGCCCAGAACTCAGCCTATCGAATCCGAGACTCCGGCTGTAGCGCCTGTGAGCTCTAACAAACCCAACCCATTCGGCGGCGCCGCTCCAGTTGACACCGCCAAGAGGCTTCGCGAGCTGGAAGAGAAGACTGCGGATAGAGACGCCGAACGCCAACGCCAACGAGAGCAACGAGAGCAGCAGGAAAGGGAGCGACAGGCTTCGGCTAAGCCTGTGGCCGCTGCTTCTGGACCCCGTGGAAATCGTCGCGCGCCTGCGACCGAGCGTCGACCACGAACGAGCAAGGAACCGGAAGAAGACAAGAAAGAGGAGGGCCCGTCTACTAAGCAGTTCGACTTGCTGCGAAAAGCAGCCATATCTGATGATTTTATTCCCGATGAAGATGACGAGGAGCCCGCTACGGTTGTTGAGAGCGGCATCAAGGTGGCTCCTGCTCCTGTCGAGGCGGCTATTGCTGAGACTGCGGAGAGCGCGAGCGAGGCAGCTGCTAAGATCGCGGTGGAGGGTGATTCGGAATGGTCTGTCGTACCAAAGAACAAGCGTACGACAAACGGAAAGTAAAGAGGCCAGAGAAGTACAGCAGGTTTTGAGTCAAGATAGGACTCGAGTACAGTCGGTTGGGATTTGTTAGCATCGAGAGTATAGATTGGAGAGTTCCGTAGTAACGGAAGAACGATGGTCGCGGTAATGGACGGGGGCTCGCTATTTCCTCACTCAATTTCTATCTTCGTTTGTCGCTAGCGTTGGATCATAGGATTTGTTTGTGTGCAGGGAATGATAAGTACGTTGTCGTGTCATCTTTTGTGGTATATAAAAGTTTTTTGCTCGTCTTGATGTGATTTTATTTGTCTTTCATTTTTTGTACCATTTGTTTTTTTATTCAACCACTTTATTCACGAAGTGATCCTGATTTTCCACATCGTCATGGGCTCACTTTACTTTGTTAATAATGATAAGATGAATGTTCTTATGATATTTTATGAGTCATGGCATTATTTTCAATGACCACGTACTCTAGAGTAATGCCTTTTCTTTTGATGATGAGCCAGATTGTGTAGACGCCGGAATGGCTTCAAATTGTGTGCAGAGTAATTGGTGCCTGCCGATTTCTTTGTATTGGAGGAAAGCATGCAATCTCTACCGAGCGGACTATCGAGGGCCGTATTTTGGAGAGTGGTAGCTCTAACTCTGGCGCATGTCCAACTGCCTCACGGATGTGATGGTGTTAGCTTTGATGTATGCAAGTTAAGCCCTTTCTATTAGTCGATATTTCGATAGGCGGAATTGCCGGTTAGCAAACGTCTGTCATCAAGATGAATTTGCGGCCTTGTGTATGGTCAGCCGCATGTCAGGCGGTGAAGGGACCTCATTTCGGGTTGTAATCTACAAGAACAAGCCGCCCAAATCGTGGCTGCTGGTGCATTACAGCTATCTCACTGTAACAACAGCAGGACCCGAAAACGGGGCGTTACAAACGATCGAGCGAGATAGCCAGACTGGCAATACAATGTAGATGATAGAGGCGTAACTATGACATTTAGAATGAAATGACATATTAATGGCAAAAGCCTCTTATTCAACTACTGTCAAATTGGATCGATCACTGTTGAGACAATGCCAACTGGTTATCATTTAAATCGAAACATTTGCTATTGAACTCTTTTGTGGAGCCGACTATTCACAGATATATGGGCATCGCCTAGCTGTCACTGCATCCGATCAGTCGATCGCACGTTGTTCGCTGCGTCATACCAATATATGCGGCGGACAGGGGCTAAAGGGGGTCTTGATAGGGAAACGCGCACCTGTTTTTCGCGGAGATCAAAGCAAAAGCTTATCGCTTACGGTTGAGTATCGTTCAGGGTTAGGGTGGCAACGGTTGCACATCTGCACAACCAACTTGATGGATGTGCCTGGCTGTGATTGCCCAAAACGTCAGGTCGCTCCCCTAATCGCATAATCGCACGGCGCGACTATCGGCGTTTCCTTATCTGCGCACGAGACAAGCGAGCAATCGGTTGACAGACCGCCCAATTCGCGACTATGTCTATTGCCAGTGATCTGATTGCGGGTACTCATCGCACGCGGGCTTGATGCTATCTGACTACAGCCGAAGATCAAATGGAGGTGGGAAATGTTCGAGATTTCGGCGGGGAGTTCAGGCGGTGATGTTCGTGTGGCAGAATATTGTGTGCTTATGACGCAAGGATTGGGGTTGCGTACGGTGCGCAGTTGGCATGAACATTATGGCATAATCGTCGATCGTGCACGGTAGCAAGTTCTTATCAGCTGCAGGCATGCGCAAGCTTAGTCACTAACCGCCTTAACGCCTGCGGAAACTTATTAAGTGCCTTCGGGCGTACCCGGCATCTGCCTGACCCAACAATCAACCACAAAATATTCCTGAGTAAATTATAATAATAATAGATGACAATAATAGCTGGACTGACCACAGAATTAGAAGGTTTGTTCTGATCCGGATATTAGCAGTGAATCGTTTTTCATTCGCCAGCCGACTGCGTTCTTATCAATTTCTTATCTTGGAGTCCTGAGTCAGATGGGTTTTCTCACACCCATGATTGATTGGCAGGCGGCCTCTCTCAGATAATTGATGCAGACCCGGCCTCCAGATATCTCAACAGGCCAGGAAGAACATACCCAGTGTTGTATCGCATCGGACAAAGGAGGTAATCGCTACTAATGCATAGTCTGCATTAGCTCGGCGCCACCCGGGTCTTCATGATGCCGTCGGGGCCGTGGCAGAAATAGTGCGAAGCCAAATGTTCGGCATTATTACGTTGGCCATCGGCAGGTCCGCGTTCTGCTAACTCCATGGCCGAGAGAGAGCAGCAGGCTGTGTCAGTCAGTGTACGCACTGCGCGTAACCTCTTGACGTTTTGACAAGCCACGTCTCTCTTCTCCCTTCAAACAGCTTCCTCTCATGCTTGTCGCATCGTCAAAAGCACAGGATTCAGGTCTTTTCTCCTTTGCGACTTTGACCAATGCAGGCAGGGACTCTTGTTGTCCGGCATATGGATCCGGCGACGGCCGGGTTTCATCAACCGCCAAAATCTGTCAACCCCGCGTCGCAGCATATGCGTAAGGCGAGACAAGATATTCCTCCTGCAGTTGCAGCTCTTCTAGCTGTCACTGCCATTCCGCCACCAAAATCCGGCTCCCGAAACGGCAGACGGAGAAAGTCGTCTGTGAAAGATGGATCATCTGAGATACCGCAGAAGTCATCACGCAAGCCGTCACTACAGGTGTCCAAGAGCCCAAATGCTCATGAGGGCGATGATGCTGGCACCAATTCTGATACTATTTCAGTTCGTCCGAAAACGTCTCGAAAGTCCTCGTCTCTGTCATCAGCTTCGTCACAATCTTCGTCCTCGCGACGAAAAGTAGCTCGCCAGAAACAGCGAACATATCCGAGTGAGCTGGTCGAGCTCTTGACACCTCCTCCTGTTGATGCTGATTCCGAGTCTGACTCGGAAGACGCGACATCACTACGATCCCTATCAAACGGATACCGTCTGCATGAAGTTAAACGGGGACGGGATACCTCCGCGACCTCGCCTACTCCTCCGTTGTCTCGTTCTGTGTCGTCTACAGATTCTTCACCGCGCGTATCCCCCACTACACCTTTTTCCTCGCAAACAGAATATTTCCCTATTGTCAATGAGGAAGATAGCGATTCTGACACTGACACATTCAAGTCATCGTTCACAGACTCCGCAGCTCAAGTCGAGAGCGCAACAGCGACCATATCGCGAAGCCGCAAACATCAGTCGGCATCCATCACGATGTACAACGACGATCCACTCTGTGTCGCTCTTGACGAGAGTATTCCCGCCATGACATTTATTCCGCCACATATGAAACCGGGTTCCTTTACTAGGAATTCTATACCGGACAGGAATCGGGTAGGCAGCGCGAAATACGCGCGAACACCTCCAAGGCGGAAATCACAGCAGGAGCTTTTGGATGAGGAGTATGCCAGAGAGCATTCGAGCATGGTCGCGAAGATCAACATGTCATTGCGTTCGCTCAATTGGGTCGCGACCTCAATGGCGCGTCATCAGGAGGAGTACCTGTCTAAGGATGAGATTGATCACCTTGAGCAACATCAACCTTACCGCAATCTCGACCGTCACGCGTCCAAGCCAATGGCGCGTAGCGCCTCGTCTGGGTTGTCAGCTACTTCTGCGAAGAGTCGCTCATCTTCGAGTGGAAGAAAACAGAGGTCGGAGAGCGTACCTGCACGCACTGATAAATCTGGCAAGGAGATTAGATACAGGTCGCTATCCGCAGGGGGAGTCACACCGCGATCATCTGCTCGCGCTCTTACGATACAAGTCCCGATATCTGAGAAACAGACTATATCTGGTGAGAGCGATGGCGAGCAAGTCGATGAGCTGCCAAGTATCCAGATGAAGACGTACGATATCCAACAAAATTGTCTCCCTATTTTCCGTCCACGGGAGCCTCGTATGAATGGGGATTTCTGGCGAATTTTTGCCATGGAATTGCAGATGCGTCGGAATGGCAAATTGAGCCATGATTTTTATAGTGGCAAGGCAAGAATGGTACTTGCACCAAGGGCAGACTATGGTCATCTCGAAAAGAAACCAAGGAGTTGGACCGCCTGGAATGCATAGTTTAACAGTGTATGGAAAACATGGCATAGTGCAGCAAAAAAGTTTATTGCTGGGATTTGTTTTAATTGCCGATTTTTTTTAATGGGATGTGGTTTTGCATAGGAATGGTTTGCGGTTTTTCATTGCTTGAGTATTGTTTTGGATGGTGGGTCGGTTGGAGAATTGGCTTGCTGCATTGGACTCTAGGGTCTACTCGGGGATTTCTTTCTTTTTCATAGACGTTGGTTTTATAATCTTTCTTGCAATTTTTTTTTTTGGCACAATTGTTTAGGTTAGCGGTGGAACGTGTAGGTTGGCATTGGAATGGTTGATTGCCCTTTGACGACGGTTGTAATGAATGGTATATTATGTTTTGTGACGATAAGTTGGCGCCTTAGAAATCAATAAATGCATCTTTCTAGTCATAGACCAACAACTTCAGCATTCGCTCTCAAAGGTCGCAGTCATTACTCACCGCCATATCTACTTGATAAGCAAGGAGCACTTTGACGGCACGCTAGTACATCAATTGGATCACCGTCACGAACGCTCTCTGCCGACAAGACGCAGGATATTAGCCGAATGACCGACGAGCAAACAAAATAAATTCACGTGCTGATAAAATGACACGGGGGAACCTACATAGAGTTTAATTATAAAATACAGTTTTAATATTTTCGAACCATACATGACTGTTTAAGTTTAGCCGAACCCGAACCCGATGGACCAACTAGCGCGCCAGAAAAATTCTGTTAACTATGATATATGGGAGATGTTATTTACATAGAGCACCTAATCCAACGAATATTTTACAATGCTGGGATCTGCTTCCAATCAGGCTGTCAATAACTCCAAACAGGCTGCCAACTTGCAATCCCTCTAGCGGCTTGAACGCAAGGCTTCTTTATCTGTTGTGTACAAAGTGCTAAGTTATATATACATAAAAAATACCGTGTAAAGTTTAGGTACGGATCTGTTGACTACGTCTCATGACGTTTCGTCGGACCCGTAATGATTGGCCACCAACTGCTGCTCTTACATCGGGGCTGACGATTTCGTCCATAGACAGGTACGGTACTTTCCGCCATGGCCGTCTTGCCACGCCGGACTGATCACCGTCCCATGCCGCCCATATGGGCAATGGCAGACGGCCACGAGAGAAAACAATTTTGTTTGAAGACGATACGGCGTCGAAGATCGTCCGTGGCGAGATTGGCGTCAGGACCTGCAATGTCGCCGTTGCTGGATCAATCGCTCGAATAATACCCAACCCAAGACAATTTATTGCGTCCGCGTCTGCGCCAAGCGTAGGCGTCTCAAGCATCGGAAGAGACGAGTCTCCGATCGACGCAACATTTAACGCTGCATCAGCCGAAGCAATCGAAATCCCTACGATGGTGCCGTTAATCGCCGCCGGAATATGCTCGTCCAGAATCATATCATTGCCGAGAATTTCGATTCCATGCAAATCACCGTCGCCATCACCGCCGTATCGCACAACATAGGGCCTCCAGGATGTCAGCGATAGGCTGAAATCCCAAGTTTGGTCTCCTGTCGCATGAAAATATGCCATGGTTTGGGCAACTCTCAAATCGGCCGCAGAATACTTTGCACTTATATGTCCAGAGTCACCACCAATGGGGGCTAGTTCGAGTAGACTAGTCTGCGGCGACCTGGATCGCAGTGCGTCCGCAAGCTCGAAATTAGTGTCATTGTTATCAGGCTGGGTTAGTCGCGGCCCGATGTACACTATTATGGACGGTCCAATAATATCTATTATTTGTCGAAGTACCTCGACTCCGTGGCCCTTGGTCCATCCTGGTGTATTGACAATCAGAGGGAGTTCAATATGACTTGCGTCGTTGTCTGTAAATCTGTGCATGTCGTTGTTATAGTGCGACACCAAATTGCTTACATGTCGAACGTAATCTTGAGGTGCGTCACGAGGCGTCGTATATCCGAAATGCGAAGCCTTGACCGAACTTGATAGCGTCGCGTGTGCCCACGACGGTCCGAGTATTGGCGAATCAATTACATTCAGCGACAAAACACCAGATGGGCCAAACTCTGGCTGGCCGGGATCCAATTCCATGTACGCCACTTCCTTTGGTATATTGTCAGGGGCAAGGAACGAGTCAGCTGTTAAAAGTGAATTTGTGAGAAGTCGCGCGAAGGTAGATTTTCCTGCCGATTTTGGACCACAGATGAATATAATTGGGCGACCTGTTTCTAGCCTCGTCCTCTTTGTCATACGTGCGATAGAAGACTCACGTATTCGTTGACATATATTTCTCACTGGACTCTCCCAAGTTTCTTGAAGAGTGATAAGAGCTGGTGGCGGTTGCGGAACGCGATACAGAATTTCATAGCTGCGACCATGTTGCACATCAGGTGATATCCACACGTTCTTCAGATTCTGGCATATCTTCTCAAGGTTCTCAATACCAGTAAAGAGCGACTTGATCGCAATAATAACGTCAAACTGCAAGAAGCCGTTGACTGCCCGGGTGAAAGAGGCGGGAATTATGTCCATCAGTTTGTTACGTACGGTATCGGTTGGAATGTCTTTGCTGCCTTGGCTATCGGCAACAATAGTGGGAATCGCGTGTGTTGACGGAGCAAATATTTTATGATATTTCGAGCTTGGAGCAAGCTTGGCACCGCAAACAGATACTGAGCCCTTAATTATTCGAATGGAGTACTGTCCTTGTATGACCAGAGTCTGTGTTGCGTTAGTAGATAGCTTTAACATATACGCAAGATCTGACTGACTTGTCCATGACTGAAGCCAAACAACGCTATATCCTCTGTCTCTAATAGATTCTCTCTTGTAGGCGCAAAAGTAGAAACTTGCACAGATTCATCGAGATCGCTGTGTGCGATATTAATGTCATGTCATACATATAGCTGTCATACACAGGACTTACATAACATCTGACGACTTTGCACGACTAATACCTTGTGGTTGCTCTTCTTCAGAATCCGATATTAAGACTTGATAGTCTCCTGCGTCGACATCGCTATCTGACGCAGACACATATTGAATCTGATACTCTTCTTCGACTTCCCGAGTAATCGTCTCATCCACAGAGGCAGTCTGTGCTTGCTTCAGAGCAGAAGCAGTAGCAGTCGTGTTCCCGGTCGACTGTTCTTTAGCCTTGAGTGCTTGAATCCCTGTTTGCGTAATATGGGGCGCAGTTTGTGTAGGCTTCTTCTCGGCTAAAGAATTGTCGACGTTTACTGCTGCACTTTCAGGGGTCTGCCGAGCTTTTTTGGCAGCTAGGGCGCTGATGAATGCTACCGCAGGTTAGCTGTGATTTCCCGGAAATATTCTAACACAGGTTTAAAATATTGCAAACAAAAATGAACACACTTTTGGCAGACGCTTGCGGTCTGCTTCGCTTCATTGCCACAGGCTGTGGATGTTTTGACAGCAGTCGCGGATCATAATGAATAATGACCACCAAACCTATTTTTTTTGCGTTGCTTCGATGGAGGAGTGCAAACGCCGAATTGCTTTCGCACTTAGGGACTTAAGAACTTAGCCGAAAGCAACCCCCACTCTTCCAAGAATATATTTCCCGATCGTTGTAATCGTCGTTTTTCAAATTCAACGCCAATACAGGATATGTGGGCCACAGACCTTCAGTAGATATTCAATTTTGCGATGGTCCTTCGCTTAGAAAGTATAGGCGAACTCTCTTCTGCAGAATTACTAATATTGAGCAAACATACCATGGGTAACGAATAGGCACCTGTAAACAATGAAGGGCACTGCCAAGTACTTAAACTTCTTCACTCTGAGCCACGGAAATCCCATTTAGTCTGTAGAAGTGCACTGCTTCCATCCTTTTGCCTGGTTCTGGTCCATTAATTATATCCCCATCACATCAGATCCCGGGTGAAATAGAAGGATGACGCAGCCGCGGCTGATTTTCTACGGGTTTTCTGTTTCTAAGGCAATCGGGGTCATCAAAATCCTTATTAATTACGCTCATGTTAAAGCAATAGAGTAGCTTGATATCGACGACGTCTATCGGAGATGAAAACTACTGCTATTTATATATTTACAGCAAATGTCAAAAAAATGAAAGGCCAGTTAACCTTTACGCACAAGACGAAGTACTTAGCATTTGTACAGCTCATAAAGGATATTCATGGGGCAACCACTAACTATACCCTTTTGGGACACGGGGTTTTACGTCTTTTTGCTTTCAAGGTGCAACAGGGTTGCTCAAAATTCCTAAAAGGGTATAGTTGGCGGTTGCTCCTAATTAATATAAATATCCTCTTGATAATATGAAACTTTTCGCGGGCATTTTGTTCAAATATTTAAGTTTAAACAGCCGAAGTTGGCGCGATAGCCCTAACCTTCTCGTGCTATTGTGTGAGCAATTGGGTCCGTGGCAAAAGGCACCGCCACGCGACAAGCCGCAATGAAGGAACTGACGGCAGCGTGGAAATCTCGTCCCTGGGTAATTCTTCTTCATCGAGGCACCGCTTAACTTCGTCGATCCGCGTTCATCCACCATCTACCTTTCTTGAATCCCCTCCTTACTGTCCTCGTCCTCGGCATCAGTCCGTCAAATATTCAAGTGTTCTGACGCATATGACATCTATTATTGTACTTTCTCCCCCTGGCAGCAGCTGGTGACGGACTGGCGAGAACCCCCGCTTTCAAAAATAATAAAATCGCGATTCTCGAAATGTCTAGAGATGCTGCCAGCATTCGACTGCTGGCGGACCCTATGTACACAGCCGCTGATATACAGGGAATACGAATTACCAGTTTTGCTGCTTCTGCTTTGAGCATTGTCGGCTGCCTCCTGGCCTTTTTCTGGCTCTATCGTTTGAAGACAAGAGTTTTTCGACACACGTACGTTTCCGACCGCCGCACAAACTGCACTCTCGAGAGCTCGGTCGCTAATTGCATTGCAGGCTTATTTTCCTTCTTATCCTTTTTGACTTCATCCGGGCCATCGTTTTATTTTGGTATCCGATTCGACTATGGTATGCCAAAGAAGATGCAATTGGCCCACACGCATGTCAAGCAGACGGTTTCTTTGCCGCGCTATCCATCGAAGCAAGCGACTTTGGTGTTTTGGTGATTGCTGTCCATACACTCTTGTTCATTATGTACCCCCGCACCGGGTCTTCATCCAACTATAAATATGGCGGCTTATACAAATATCGCAAGATTGTCTACATCTTCTGGGCCGCTTTCGCGATTCTCTTCGCATCCCTACCTTTCGTGACAACATCGTCCGTGCCAAATAATCCTACAGCTAGTCAGAACAGCGCAAGCTTGGGCTATATTCAGAACTTAACCTGGTGCTATTTACCGGTTCAGCCGATATGGTATAGACTGGTCCTCGCGTGGATTCCGAGATATTTGATCCTCATTGCAATTTGCGTTATTTACGTGGGAGTGTATATGTACGTCCGTAAGGTCCTTCGTGCTGTTGACAATGTATACACGCGTCGTCAGGAATCTGGTCTTCCTGATCCAGTGCCGCCGCCCCCTAGTCCCAATCAGGACCAACAACCCACAGACTTGGAGAAGCATGGAGTTTCCGATGAGCCTCTGCCTCCTAATTTTGATCTCGCTATTTCACCGTTGGATCCCTATCCCGTGCGCAACAATAGCGTCCCATCAGCATCACCATCTTCGTCAGGTACACAATCGACAGGAGGTGACAGGAACGGAGTTCGTGCTCCGGAGCAAGGTCAGTTCGTCACTCCACGATACCTGAATAATATCGAAATGGAAACGTCCACGCGTGATAGGCAGCGCGCATTCATTGAGCGACAGGTTAGGTACTTACTGCTCTACCCGATTTGCTATGTCATCATGTGGACCGCCCCATTCCTTTCACAATGCCTGATGTATTCCACCTATTTCTTGGAGCATCCAGTAGTCTGGCTCGGATACTTGAGCACATCCATGTACGCAATTAGCGGATTTTTGAACACAGTCATTTTCGCGATCATAGAGACACCATGGCGACGAGAACGACGGCAGTCCGAGACGCTCAATTCTACTACCGACATGGAAGGTTTGGACGAACATGAAGCATCGGATCCGAACATTGGTTGCTTTGCGCTTTGGTGGCGTCGTAAGTCCAGCTATAATTCGGCTTCCGAAAATTTTCCGTGTTTGCGGAGGCTATCGGAAACGTCCGCGATATCCATTGAAAAGGTCAAGTATCGCATAGGGATGGTATTTGGCAGGCCGCGTGAGAAATCAACATCCTCTAGTAATAAAAGTACTCCGGTTGATATTGAAGGGCCACAGAATGCACCACAGTTGGATCAAGAGACAAGAATGTCGCAGAACATCAGCGAATCTGTACCTGGTTATGTCAACAGGGAGAACACGGAAAACTTCAAGCCCGTCACAAATTCGGACCTTGGCGGCGCGGAAAACTCGCATCCGACTGCGTTTCCAGCCCAAGCCAGACTTATCCGATCTCCCTATGATATTATGAAAGTCACAGCAGAGCGTCCGAAGCACAAAAGCAGTCAGAATGCTAGCAGCGAATGGTGGGATCGATTAGATGAGCTTGAAGATGAAGGCACCTTACGCGCGTTTCGTAAGAATCATTTCGTTTCTGACCCGAGGACGGAGGTCGGACCGCGAGCGCCATATCAGGGTCAAATACGGAGAATGGCCAGCGTCGTTCTTCCTGACGGACAATATGACGCCAATCCTTCGTTGAGTGATAGTGGCTCTAACAAGAGTATTAATAATAGTAGCGGTGCATGTGGTAATACATGAAATGCTATTAGAGTATATCCATATTGGTGCTTATTTTAGAGCCAGGCACTTATTAGGTCGTCATTTTGCCAATTCATTTGTCGTGGAGTTTAGTTTGGGCGTTAACATATTTTGTGAGCATTTTTTTGGTTATAATTTTTGGGATAGACATGGTATTGCGATCATGATCATCTCGGTTGTGTACATAGATTCATAAACAAAAAGAACTTTCAATTAATTGTGACTAAGTCCAACGCGTTTCCGTACGGACTTTTTCAATCTTGCGATCGTCTAAAGTAGTAAATCGCAAAGCCAGATTGCATCCGCTCTGGCAGATGTTCGGATAGCACATGCCAAGTGTCCAAACCGTTCGACTGGGCTTCTATGAGAAAGGCCTCCTGAACTTCGTGCGATCGCAGTTGCATCCCGAGCAGAATATGCGTATATTCTCCCGCAAGCAGCTTCAACGTGTTGACGAATGGTACAATCAGAAAATCATTATATACGGTGTCGCATGCGATGACTATGTCGAAGAAGTCTTTCTTGGCTACGGTCAGCTCGTCTCTCGAAATCCGGAGACTATCTCTTATGTACTTAATATCTGTTTCAGCTTGTTCCCAGTCTAGTTCAAAGACTTCGATGCGAGGAAGGTTTTGTTCACTTTCAGAGCTATGCGATCCACGTGAATGGAGTTTATGAACTTCTCGCGACGACGTCACGTTGCGTCTCAAGTTATGCCTCTTATCGCGTTCGTTAGTCCCGTCTTGGGGGTTCTTATCATGCTCAGCTATTGTTACTGAGTTATACGGCATTGGGCTGGCTGTATGCATCACACGTCCTGCCACTTCTCGGACAACTGGGATATTATTCGCCATGTTCTTCTTTAGCAGGGGCAGTATGTGCGATTGATCTGTAGCAGTATAGCATCCAGCAGTTTTCGAATCATTGTCCGAATCATTGTCATGACACGCAAATAAAGCCAGACTTAACGCACACCCTAAAATCCCACTAGTCCCCGCACCAAGTTCGATAACTTCGAGACCTGATTCGCGTTCGCGCATCGAGAACAAGAGGTCATGAAAGACAGTGCCAGGAGTCAGGAGCCATTCAGCAAACAATGGCGTGATCTGCCATAACAACGCCCCTGTCGTGCTACTTTCCTGAATAGAATTCAAAAGTTCCAGTGATTGCTGAACCTCGAATTGCAAAGTAATACTTTCTAAAGGAATACATGATTGTCTGCGGCGATGTGCTCGGCGGTGTTTCTTCGGTGTAGGCAATGTTTGTGTTTCCTCTGCCTTGGGAATTGGCGCACATTTCGACGCAAGTTCACTGATCAGCGATGCTTGAACACTGATCAGTATTGGTAGAGTACGGGCTGTTCGCGATATATAACCCAAGTTCTGGTTATCTGGCGGTTTATGTTCGCAGAATAGAGTGAATATGTGCTCCGAGGTATTTTGCACATTGAGCTGTATTAGGCGACCCTCTTGTGATGGGTCAAAAGTAATTGTCATATCTGGGAACCAGCCGTCTGAAATTCCGAACTCGAATACATTATGTGCTCAAACGTGAATATGCTACTTCTACAGGTAAAAAGGAACTAGTAACTGACTCCCTATGACTTCCAAGAGGTACAAAACCCGCATCCCGACGTCATTGACGACCATCATGTTCAATAGCGAGTCTGTCCAGTTTCTACATTTTATCCTATACATATTCTGATCGTCAGACACAATGTCGCGAGGTGTGAGACAAGATTATATTGCACGAATAAGATACCAAAACAGTCTTCCTCCGCCTCCATGTCCGCCAAAGCTTCTGGACGTGCCGATTCCACTCTCATCTTTTACGTCGTCGGGATTCCTGTCGGCACTGGTCCAACAACAGCCGCCGAATATTGATATTGATGCGGAGCTCGGAATGCCGCTTGATATGACAGTGATAAGTGGAGTATTTGATAGAGGAGATGAATCGAGTGAGTGCTGGTGACATATGTACGTTGACAGTGATTATCTGACGCTGGCTGTTCAAGAGCTATATCCCGATCGAAACCCACCGCCAATGCACCCCAAAGACAGGCTTCTGTTGCGGGACCCTTCGTCTCTGGGTGGTGTCTTGAAAACTCAGCCAGGTGTTTCTTTCTTGCGGCGTACTGAATACATCTCTGCCGACGCCGTCAAGCAAGCCCGCAGAGTAAGAGCAGCGGCGGCTGCTGCAGCCGCGGCTAAGGAAGCGGAACTAAATGACCCACGGAAGCAACTTGAATCAATCGAGGAGAATTTTACGCAGGCGGCGGAGGACTTGAAAGACTTTGTGCATCCGACAAAGAAAGGGTTGACGGTTGAGGATTCGTTCGAGGTCGTTCCCGACGTGGAGTTATTTGACGTCACATATTTGCTTATGAAGATGGCTGGTAGCGCACCTGGAGTCTCTGGGAAAGATGTAAGAAAATCGATCGACTGTGGGTATGAATGTTTAGGTAACAGATAATTAGGAGACGTCAGATCCAAGATATGACGTTGCTGTTGCCCGACCAATGGGAACAGATACGCGAACATTTATGTCATTTTTCTTGGCTGAACAAGATACGGCAGAGAAATTCAAACACAAAATATCTTTATCGAAGACTGAGGACTGGGAAGAGAGACGGCGTGAGCGGTTACGAAATGGCTCACCCATGGATGAGGACAGTTCGCTGAGCCAAGACGAAGAAGGACTCGATGACGGTGAGGTGTACAGGTTCGTGCACACACGAGACTACGAAATTTCAAATCAGGATACAGATGAGATTACTCTCACTTTTGACGAAGAGAGTGGAAAGGCTTACTTTCATCCTATTGGGCGTCGGGTCGTGCTTAAGAGACGACGACAAATCCAGGATAGCAAACAGAAACAGGAGCCGAACATTACGAACGATATAGCGGCCATCGAGATCTCGTTCAGACCGTTTACTGGAGAAGAAAAAGCTGATCGCGATAGTATTCGGAAGCAGCAATATGGTTATATTGCAGAGTGATGTACAATATTACGCGGTGTCAAAGGATTTGGACTAAAGTGTACAATAGCGTGGTGTAAGTAGTTGCAATTGGTAATATTATACGCAACATTCTATCATATGTCGCTGTAACTATCTAATCGACGTCTTCATCGCTGTCAATCACGCCTCCACCAAATCCAACCGGGGTTTGCGTTCCGCGAGGCGTGAAAGCCATCACCTTGTAAATCTTACCCATGGCACCACCAGAACGTTCGACTAGACGGTGATACTCCTTAGCAATCCTGTCCTTTCCTTCAGGGGTCGTCTGCTGGTGTGCGAGCATGGTCGCCCGCGCGCCAATGCCCAACGCATGAAGCCAGTCACCTTGCTCTACCGCGCCATGCACCGCGACATGGCCTTCTTCCTCAGCTACCAGTTTTAGTGAGGTGAAGTCTACGTCAGCAGACAAATCGGCAGTACCCGGCTCTTCAAATGGAGACACAAAGTGATGCCCTTTAATCCCTCGAAGCGTGTTAACCGGAATAGTCTCCGCAGGACCATAATCAATCACTAAAGCTGAGCCGGTTCCTGTCGGCGCCTGTGGCGTTTTTTGTTCGGATATACGTAGCGCAAGTTCCTTCGCCACATCCCATGATTCAGGACTTATTTCGATCTTCGAGTTGACTGAAAGGTTTTTGTAGCGAGGAGATGATTCCGGACCGATCTTACTGCTGGGTGTGGAGTACGGTAGAACAGTGAGGTGAAATTTCGGCGTCTCATCAAAGGAACGAGTTTGACCGGGGAGAGATAGTGGAGTTTTCTCTTGCGGAACAGAATAGTCGACCATGACTTCCCGCCATCCATTTTGGGTGTGCTACACTGCCGTCAGCCCTAGTGCCTTTAACACTGCGATCAGTGAATTATACTTCGAATTGATGTATTGGCAATGCGTCAAAAAACTCGTGCGCTATAGTAAATGAAGTCACATCTATGTCACCATATTAGCTGACTACTGGCCCAATTGCTATAAATCCCTTGAGCACATACCTCTTGGGACTTCTTTCAGATTGCCGTACCATTTAACTGGTATACCATATCTTGAAGTGCTTGACATAAACTCTTCCGTCTCCGTTGCCGCCGCGTCGCAAAGCATTCGCTGCTGTGACATTCTGAGGGTAGGGCTCGCCTCTACCAAACATATATCCACAATAGTATTCTTGAACGGCGGAAAGCTTTGAAAAGCCTAGAATTTCAGTAAGCCGGCCGCTACTCCCGCTATCGTTTAATTGAACTACCTTCAGCATGTCTCTCATCAAGGTTCCACGACCTGGACCCAATTCAATAAGCCTAATATTTGGTGGTCTTCCCTGTGCCATCCACTGCGTGATAACCCAAACTCCCACGAGCTCACCGAACATTTGAGAAATCTCGGGAGAAGTAATGAAATCACCCTCTGTTCCGAACGGATCTTTATTGATGTAGTAGCCCGACTCCGGGTTTGTCAAACATTGTCGCATGTACGCGGCAACACTGATCGGCCCTGTCGTCTGATCTGTGATTAGCATCTGACAACAGGAAATGTAGTCAAACCCACTTTGATAACGTCTGCTAAAATGTCACCCAATTTCTTTTGCGGTTGTGGGTGACTTTGCTGGGAAGTCGTGTTTGCCCCATGACTAGCAAGTCCACGAACGACGAGGAAGCGACGTCGAAGAAGGCTTTGCCTCCGAAGACAAAAGAATGCTTGTCTTATTAAACTCATATCCTCGTTGAATTAAGTGCCGCAGGCTGATTCCGCACGAAATGTGCCCTCGTAATATTTAAATTTCGAATTGGACATTTTGCTGGCACGTGCTCAAGCCCATCATGCGGCTCCATTGTATATTCGTCTCGCATTGCACTAAACCAAGGAATTGTCCAAACAGATATACAATTACAAAGACCGCCAATCTAAGGGTTGGATTGTCTCCAGTGTTAAGAGATGGACAAGAAACGACCAAGGTGGCGCGACGAAGAAGAGGACGCGGTATTGTTGGAACGGAAGAGACAAGAGAAGGAAAAGAAGAAGAAAGCCAAGCTAGAGAAGAAGGGCAAAGACATTAACGGCGAACGTATTGCAAGAACAAATACAGATTTAACAAAAGGCTACCTTGAAAAGAAGGTGCCAGATATCGACCTCACTTCAAGCGGATTATGTCGGTTTAAAGCTCCCCAGATTAGGTCTTGTAGGAGCGTGGAGAACTACGAGAGACTTAACCACATTGAAGAAGGAGCCTACGGAGTTGTATTTAGAGGACGGGATATGTCCACTGGGGAAATAGTGGCGCTGAAGAAGTTGAAGGTAGATAAGGATCAGCACGGTTTTCCTATTACAAGTTTAAGAGAGATTGAGACGCTAATGGTGCTGGATCACCCCAATATTGTTAATCTTAAAGAAATAGTTATTGGCGGATCATTAGATCAGTAAGAATTTTGAGCTTCTGGTGCAGTCGGATATGTTGCTGAACATTGTAGAATCTACATCGTCATGGAATACGTCGAACACGATTTGAAATCACTCATGTCAGATATGCGCGAACCGTTTCTACAGTCGGAAGTCAAGACATTATTGCATCAGCTGTTATCGGCCACAGCTCATATGCATGACAATTGGATTATTCACAGGGACCTTAAGACTTCCAATCTACTCATGAACAACAAAGGCATGATTAAGGTAGCGGATTTTGGTTTGGCTAGATACTTTTCAGATCCCGCAGCTCCTATGACACCACTAGTTGTAACGTTGTGGTACAGAGCACCGGAGCTGCTCCTTGGAGCGAAGCACTATTCAACCGAAGTGGACATGTGGTCTATAGGCTGCATATTTGGAGAGCTATTGACAAACAGGCCGCTTATCGAAGGCAAGAGCGAGATTAACCAGATCATGAAAGTAAGCATAACGATAACCGAGCTATCTGGAGAAGTCATTAAGCTGGTGGAGACAGATATTCGAGCTTCTGGGATATCCAGATGAATCATCATGGCCAGGGTTCAGGAGTCTACCCAATGCGAAGTCCATCAATATTCCCAAAGACCGCCAACCGTATGTATTTCGTCGGTTCATATGATGATACATGTTTTGACATAGAATAGGAAAACCTCTTTGCGGGCAAAGTTCCCGTATATTACCTCAGCAGGCGTAGATCTTCTATCAAGACTTTTACAGTTCGATCCGAAAAAACGACTAACAGCACAAGAGGCCCTCGAACATTCATATTTTAAAGAAGACCCAAAGCCCAAACCGCCAGAGGAGTTCCCGTCGTTTCTCTCAAGAACAAGCGAAGGAGGAGAAAGAAGGAAAGTACCGACTCCCGGAGCTCCTGTCGTAGCACATGGGTTGAAAACTTCAAATTCCAAGCTGCGTCATCTCAGTGATAATGAGCAAGAAGAGGAGGAGGAGGAGGAGGAGGAGGAGGAGGAGGAGGAGGAGGAGGAAGATAAGCCC
The DNA here is from genome assembly GCA_003705905.2 of Lipomyces sp. NRRL Y-11553. Taxonomy (NCBI): domain Eukaryota; kingdom Fungi; phylum Ascomycota; class Lipomycetes; order Lipomycetales; family Lipomycetaceae; genus Lipomyces; species Lipomyces sp. NRRL Y-11553. The sequence continues at coordinate 46,194 of PPJW02000049.1, read as the reverse complement.
ATTTTAGCTTCGCCAACTTCCGGATTATTTAAGGAGGATCAGCAACTCGGACCCGGATTTCAACTGAGATTAGGCTAGCTGTCTATTGTAACAATAGTGACGATCTAATAGAAATATTGCATATGTAGTACGAGATAGTAATGAGGTAGTAAAAACATTGCATCTATCGTATTAGCCGCGCAAAATTCACCTTATGAAAGCTCTAATATAAAATTAATGAACTCTAACATGAAACGAACAGAAACCAAAATAATTCAACCCCAAAAGATTAGGAAACGAATAAATATGTTACATTATCACAAACGCTCTTCGAATGCAGATATTGATTTTAAATAGTCCACCAGTCGCTTGTAATCCTTCAATAGCTCATCAATATCGCCCAACCTGAGCTGGGCAGCGTTATCGATCTGATCGAACTTTTGCGAAGGTGGTGCAATCTTCGGCAGACACTTCAATATTTCGGGATCGATCGTGACCTTAACACGACAGTTAATATTAATCAACGAATGGGCGAAGCCATCGATGGCTTACCTCTTTTGACAACGCACCGCGTCCAAAATTTCTCATATTAGAAAATCTCCGATTCATTAGCAGTGCCATCTATCACCATAATCAATTAATCGCTTACATCGAAGATCGTTTACCACCGTCCTCATCGCCAGAGGATGTTCTGGTTATCTTCGTACTCTCGTTTGATCCTACTCGCTTAATAACGTTCGGCAACACGGATCCCGACGGTTGCGAACTTTTGGAGTCATCAACATTTAGAGAGCTGGCGCCGTGTGGTCGCGAATTTGAGTTAAGGCCAGCACTAGGGAGATCAGAGCTTGGAACTGTCCTTTCAGAGCCCGTTCCCGGATATTGCGGAGGACTCGCAACACCAGTTTCCCGCTTGGAGCCATCCGCATACGAGGAAATCAATGCCGACGAAGATTGCAAAACCTCTTGAGTACGTTTTTCCAACGCGGCAGCGTTAGCCGTCCCCTTCATCTGAACAGGCTTCGGCACCACAGTTGTGCCCCCGTTACTCCCGCGACCACCAAACAGGAATTTATAGGAATTTTCAAAAGTCGAACCCAGGGACTTGATACCGCTGTCTGCGGTATTAACAGCTGAAGCTGCGATGTCAGACGCGTAGAACGAAACTCGCTTTGAAGACGAATCCATTTTCTGCTGAACCATGCTCATATTATTATTTAGAGGCTGGGAGGTACCCATATTAGCTTGGACCGGTAATGACGATGACCTCGTAGGAGGGTTGGCAGGTCTCCGACCTTCTCCAGCTGGTAGTGCCGGTGATGGTGGAACCGTCGCGTGTGCACTTGGCCCGCCATCGCTCGATTTTGTGGTGGTAGAAGAATTGATAGAGGATGTAGGAGATGCCCCAAGCGGATTCGAACTAGTGGTAGGAGATGAAAGTGGCCGCGCCGCCAGGGCTTGGATCTCACCTGGATCAACTTTTAAAGTCGCCAAATCAACCGTCTCTAAAAATGCCACGACCGCTTCCTGGTAACGCGTCAGGATAAAATAATGCCCACAATACAATTGTAGCTTACGAAATTTGTGAGGCAATAGGCTGTCTCCCCGTTGATAGTCTTGGCCGTCCGAAATCTTTGGATGAACGCAAGATTGGAAGCAATATGCGGTGGATCAGCCTGAATGACAGAAAATATTAACGTTGGCAGGACAAAGTCCGCGCCAGAATGCCCATCTTGGCCATTAGCCTTGGTCAGTGTTGAGAGAACGTCTAAATTAAGGTCAGAAACCAATTCGAGGCACGGATGTGAATACACATACCGACTATCTGCTTGTGCGCCGATATCAATAATGCCAGCTTTTCTTTAGGACTATGTTTCTCGACCATTTTGCACAGCTCTAGGCCATTGTTAGTGGCACATCAAGCAAGTCAGTAGAAAAAGCGAACATTCCTTTGCCTGCGGGAACCAGGAGCGAACCAATATCACTGTCTTGCAATTCTGGAACTCCTAGATGCTCCATGCCAATATTAATCAATTTAAGTGCAGCGATCTTGGTAGCTAATGTTGCATCCTTTGCTTCATCGTCACTGCCCTGGAACATAAAGATCCTAGTAGTCAAGTTAGCTACCCTGCACTATACAGCAGTTAATTTCGTACTCACTCATTGTAGCATGCTTCGCAGACCATCTTCTCAACAAGGTCCTCGTAGAGTAACTTCTGGATCTCCTTTTGTTTCCGTTCCTTCTTTTTCTTTGCAATTTCCTCAAATGACATCATTTGGACTTCATAAGTCCGTCGTAAAGTATTCCTACGCAGCACAGCCGCCGCTTTATCTTGATTCGTGACGTAAAAGTTTTGGAATAGCTCCGACAGTTTGTCAGGCGACAAATTCGCCGTAGCGGTTATCTGGTGGATGCTTTCAATGAACCTAAACAGGGAAATTAATACTTTATACTCAGGGTCGGTTCAAATCTTTACCTGTCTGCCATCGAAACAAGCTCAGGGGGAAGATCGTGACTGGATGCTAGCTCATCGGGCTGATCGGCGGCCTGGGAGTCTACGCTAGCAAACGAATCATCCGTAGAAGTGTAGCTTGAGGCAACAGACGCCGGACGTGAGGATTCCGGAACCGAAGGGATTCGTGAAAACGAGCGCATAGTCGAAAGCCTCGCCTGAGGATCAGAAGTCGTGGTCAGTTTGTCCACCGGTATTTCCGACGACAGGTACGTCGCCGACAACGCCCTGGTATGACTGTGAGTAGGTTCTCCATTTGGGATGATAACTGCTGCACTCGACGCCCGTGCTGTCGACTTAGGAGGAACGTTGGTGTTATCGATATCGTCTGGAAACAACTTGTTATTTTCCGGAAATGGGGGCTGCTTTTCAGATTCCTGCTGCTCAACTTGCATTGGAAGCGACATGGCAGTTTCTGAATTATCTATGGCCATTGGCGTTTCAGTAACTACCTCTGCTGTTGTCGAACTCAATTCCACATTATATCCTGAGTCCTCGACAGGTAAGACCTTATCAGCCTCCATTGCTCCGGCGTCACTTGCAACTTCGACTCCTTCTTGCAAGTTGGTATCGGGATCGGCGTTGCCATCAACTATAGCTGCCTGGGATACTGTACTCTCCAAATTCTCCAAATTTGTGACATTTTCGGGTTTATGGTGTTCAGATTCCGACGCGATTTCGCCTTCATCAACAGTGGGATAGCCGCCGGTCAAAACTTCATCTGCAGATTGTAGGACCCCTGAGTCGCTCGGAAGTGCACCGGCCGTGATGCTATCACTGATGGGTATAGCGAAGACGTCGCCAGCAATTGCCGGCACATTGGCGGTGAATTCCGCTGTGCCTTCCGCCATAGCGATAATCGAATCAGCGGTAAGGTCTACTAAGGAGTGGGTCGTAGCCTCCACTATGTCGATGAACCGATGCTTATTGGCCAGCGTGGTCAGATTATGTTAATATGGGTCATACGCCTCTTGGGCCGATGTGAGACGATTGATAAATATGTCGGAGGGTGTTGCTGCCAACCAAACAGTGCGGATAAGAACCTGCGTCGCGTTGGTTACGTCCGTGACAATATGAACCTTCAATGAAAGCTTAAATTTATCATCACTATAGCACTTTATAGATATATTTTAGATCCCAATTCTATCAATCGGCACTCTATACTATAAAAGACAGTGAGTGACCAACTATTTAAACTATAATTTCCGATTTTTTTGATCTATTAAACTACTTTTAAGGGTCCATAATACATCGCGCTTTCGTATTCGTTCGATCCTTTACCATGTACAAACTAACACAATTACTTTTCAGTGAACATCTAGTTCTGAGCCTTAATCAACTGGTTGATCTTGTCCTCACGATCACCAAGAGAACCACCCTCGATGAAGTGCTTGAACTTTCTTCGGACGCCCCAGCCGCCAGAGGGATTCGAGAGCTTGAAGGGCCACAAGAAGTTAGCAGCCTGTTTGAAAGCAGGTCCAACAGTGTAAATCTCGTGGATTAGGTCTTCAATGCAAATAATGCCGTATTTGCCGAGGTTCTCCTCAATGATAGCGTTATCGGTCAAGGGAATTCTCTGGCGATTAACTTTGCCGTATCCTCGCTTGTAGATTAAAGAGCGAACTGATGAAAGATTAGGATAGCCATAAGCAACATAAGGCTCGACAATACGGAGCATCTCGGCGGTGGCCTTGGTCAGCTGCATAAAATATCAGTAACTGGCACTTCCTCGCAATTCGCAATTCTGGAGTCATTTACCTTGACAAAGACACCGTTGTTGATCTGAAGAAGACGCAAAAGCTGAAGGATCTTTCTGGGCTTAGGAGCAATCTTGTTGATACCTTTGATACGGATAACAAAAACAAGCTTTGGCTGAGCAGGAACGTAGAAATCACCCTCCTTCTTGGCGATGCGAGCAAGTCTAATCTTCTCCCTCTCCTCCTCGCGGTATTCTTTTACGTACTTCTCCGCACGTTCGAAAATAACCTTACGCTTCTCCTTGTTGGCCTGTAAGATATGTGTCAGTGAATCTTCAGGACAACTACTACCAATTCTAATTAAGGAATGAAAGTCGATGATCAGTCCCGAAAGATGGTATAAGTATGACAACATCGCCCGAAGGCTAGCCAAAAGTATTGGGTAAAATTATCATCATTCACCGAATGAAAGTAAAACGGAAGCACTTACAGCCTTCTTAGCAGCGGCGGCGGCAATCTTCTCTTCCCGAATCTTGTCCTGGTTCTTCCTCTTCTTGAGAAGAGTCTCAGGTACAAGGACCTGCTCACTAGTAGGCACAGTACTATATAGTAAGGTCAGAATCCTGCTATATGGAATGCATGCATGTCCAGGCAATAGCTCAACAAAAATTCGCTCCTAACTGCCCGGAAATAGTTTTCATCAAAACTGTCAACGCCAACAGTAAAGACATAACCTGCTTGTGGAAGACGAGAATCCAATCCATGTTACCACAGCTGCAGATGAAAAGCAAACAAAAACGTGACCGATACCACTGAAACAGCAATATTGGATCGTTTTCATTCGCATATGTATTTAAAGAGAAAGACACTGGTCCCGGAAGGACCGCTGCCTTAATCCCAAAACCCTCAGCGACAAAACATAGAGATGTAATTCTATATCACCACGAGGAACCCAGGACTCCAACCAAATCCGACAGGTCTTTGTCGAAGCAAAATATTTGTCGACGCCATTGACAGTCATTTAATAAACTGTATAACTCACGTTCCAGCCATTGGTGATTTCGCTGCTAATACGTCGTTAAATCGGAATGCAGATACTAGAGAAGTGTAAGGCCAGAGAATAATCTGGCGGTGATGTGTTCTGTTAAGGTTGGCTGGCTGTGACTGCGTTTAACCCCATCAAAGCCGCTTGCCAGTGTCTCTTAGGGTTATATTCCTAGATGTGCTTCCTCAAATTCTTTAAGTTTTTGTTTTAAGTTTGCCGGACACGAGAAGGTTAGGGTAAGCATCCTAACAAGCCACAAAAGTCCGGTGCACATTGTAGAAAAAAATACAAAATTAATTAATAATAAAATAAAATAAAATAAAATAAAATCAATGCTAAACATCATACATTAAACATTAACTGCTGCAGAGCGGATCAAATCATAAATTCTACCGTAAGTGCCGCCGATACATCCCTAACCCTAGCAATATCGACGAGGTACAGACTTGTCAGGCTGTGCTCATATTCAGCGAGTAACTCAAGGAATCCCTATTAACTATGATATATTTGCAAGGCGTTTATTCCGTGGCATTTTATCTCCGGCGAAACTGATGGCCCTGTGATATCTGATATGCATATAAATGCATTACTGAAAATACAATAATATATATGGAATTTTCAAGCCAACTCCAAACCGGTCAATTAGTTATTGCAGTCCCTTTAACCTGCTGCTCCAAAACAATCAATGCGTTCGCATACAGTTCCTCCTGACCATCCCATGTGGGCACTTTTCTATTAATAATCCTCTGCTGCTTACTTCTCCTGATTTTTTGCGTCATGGCCTTGAACCACTTGGCCTCTGGACGCAATACCAGCGACCACGCAGATCCCGATCTACCCGCACGGGCAGTACGACCAACACGATGGACATAATCTCTACCACTGATAGGTATATCGTAGTTGATGACATGCTGAAGTGATTCGATGTCCATTCCACGCGCAATTAGGTCGGTGCAAATTATCCTAATGCTAGTTAATTCATTTTTTCATCTTTACATTTTCAGTCTAGCATTCTTACAAATCGATCTTGTCCTCTACAAGCTCTTTCAAGGTCCGCTTTCTAAGAGAAGCCTCGACCTCGCCAGTAACAAGTCCTATTTTGTACTGCTTGATACCTTCAGCTATACTCGTCTCTTGCAAAATTCTCAGCAACCGCGTTAACCTTGCAGCAGCCTCGTTGGACCGAGTGAATATGATGCAGTGTCCGGATATAGATTCCTGCCGTAAAAGGTTGTGCAATATAAGCGGTTTGGTTGATGCATCTGACACTGTAATCATATATTCCTGAACAATTATTAGACAACAATCCACGAAATCAATAAATACTTACCGTAAGGGTGAACGGAACAGAAAAGTCCTTTTCATCCACGGATACTGATTTCGACTTGTCCCCAACGATTATGATTCTTGGCTGATTAATTTTCAAGCTCGCCCACTTTCCAGCGTCCCTGGTTAGCGTCGCAGAGAACACAAGCTTCTGCAAATTGTATGACCAACTGGTGGCTACCAAGCTGTTGTAGGTGGTCACCTTTACATGAAGAGATTCCATGAGCACATCAGCCCAGTCTTGAAAAGACTGATTCAGGAGTCTATCAGCTTCATCTATAACGAGATATCGCAAGTGCTGCAAGGTAAAACCTTGAGTCGAGCGTATATGATCCACCAAGCGGCCAGGCGTAGCGACCACAATATCCGGCAGAAACGCTTGCCTAGGTGAGGTCATTAGTTGATCGCAGCCTTAGATACAATGGACAACATACAATATTGCCTGCTCTTCTGCGAATGGCCTCTCACTTCTTAAAGCAAAAACCCTCAAGCTTGTTCCTTTAGCCAAGCTCTCAAGTACGCCGCGCACTTGTTGTATAAGAGGTCTTGTAGGCACGATGACTATAGCGCGTATCTGTGGCACAACTCTTTGTGAAAGCGCCTGCGAACATAATGTCAGTATGGATCTCGAACCTCTTCCATGAGTTATACCTCCACAATTGGAATCCCGTAAGCGAGTGTCTTGCCGCTGCCAGTGGCAGCATTAACAAGCACTGGTTGCGTTCCGTCTGGCGAGATGTCGCCGGTTTCGCCATTGAGTATCCCAATTACAGATGCCTGAACAGCAAAAGCTTTATCAAATCCCATAGAATCTAGACATTTAACCATTCTTTCTGACAAACCAAGTCTGTTAAATGGTACTTGAAATGTAGGCTTGACATATTCGGGCTCCGCAATCCACTCCGGAATCGTGGAAATCACATCCTTCTTTACTTGTGACCGCTGAGGCAGAGGGACCAGACCGGCCGGCTTCGGTAGATCAGTCTCATGCTTTTGGCTCTGCTCGATATTCTTCTCGTCTGTATCTGCATACTGACCTAAATTACCTGTATCAGATGCATCGGGAGCGCTTATAGTGTTGCTAATGGACCTGAATTTTTGCAACACCGATGAATGCTTCTCATTGTTGGGCTCGAGATCTAACGTCTTTCCGTCGCCCCTCTGCTCTCGACTTCTCTTTCGTTTGCGGGAGTGCTGTGAATCACTCATGCCCTCCTCCAGGTGGAATGACACGGAGAATAATAGTGAGGATATTGCTCATCAACCCCAGGCACAGTAATAAATTTGTCCTTTAATATTTTTAAAGTTTAGTTATCCCGCGCATCGCTTCGACCATATAGCGCCGCTCAACCCACACCGCACATGCCCAAAGATCAGTTACCTCGACTCCTAATAAGTACCTAGTCAGACCCTGAAAAGTTATATTTCGATCGCGGGGACGTCAATATGGAATATACCGGATCCAAGCTTGCAGTTCAAGAAGTCGACGGGGGCGGCGATGAACATGACAGTGAACAGACGGAAGACGAAGATATTGCTGGATTTCTACAACCCGGGAATGCTATGGATCAAAAATTAGATTTACCAACCGTAACATCTAGAGAGCTCGATGTCCTAAATGTCAAGTCGGCGGAACATATTACAGTAGAATCGGTTTCGGTTGATGAACAACCGGAGGAGTCCTTGAAGCCTCCGCCTCTGTCAACTTTGGCAGTACCATCAGCCATCCCGTCCAAGAGGAGCAGCCAGGATTCAACTGAGAATAAGATGAAAAAGGCGAAAATTGTGAAGAAGCCTTCGACCAAAGATCAGGGAAAGGTGCAATCGACCAATGGAACTCCGTCGCTTACTCCAGCACCAACGACTACCGCCGAACGAGCGAAAAAGTCTCGTGGCAGACCGAAGAGGGAACTTGCAGAGGAATATATTTCTCCAATAAGGGTCAAATTACAGCCTTACAAGGACGGTGATATAAATGCGATTCCTCGACTGCCGGTATTCCTGCCTTCATCCGGCGCGTCACCTATTTGGAATCCTTGGACAAAAGAAGAAGTCAATCTGTACTTGACAGAGGACCATCCATTTAATCGACGGGGGTTTAGATATATACCATGCGGGGCGGCTCCAGACTTACCAGGTCTTATGTATCGTCAGATTGAAGTCCCGCCCTATTGGTCACGCGTGAACTATGCAGACATGAGCATGCAAGTCTTAGTCGATCATTGTAGTGCAACAGTTGTGTCTACAGAGAAAGGCTATAGAATGGCGCGGGCGAATGTTTGCGTCCGTGAAGGCAAATGGTTTTGGGAGTGCCGCGTTCTAAAGGGAAATGAGTCTCCCACAGGTGGTAACGTGCGCGTAGGATGGACCCGTAGAGAAGGTTAGTCCTCGTATAAGTTGGGTGTTACAACTCAAGTCTGACACGATTTAGCGTCCCTAGAGACTCCAGTCGGATTTGATGCATATGGCTATGGTATTAGGGACGTTACAGGCCAGAAAATGCACATTTCTCGCGGCAGCGATTGCATGAAAGATGGCTTCAAGACAGGTGACGTCATTGGCCTTTATATCTGTCTCCCATCAATATCTAGTCAACTCGGTGCGACTCTCTCTAAAAAATCTACGAAGGCTTCGAAGACATTGGAATTCACTAACGATATCGTTTCCAACGTGGTCCGCGACCGTATTCCTATTCGGTATAAGGGCCAGCTATATTTCGAGCAGTTTGAGTGCGTTCCCACCAAAGAATTTCAAGACCTATTAAATCATTCATCCAGCGACGATGTTCTGGCCAGAGAGCTCAAGCTAAGAGAGCAAGGCATTCCAAACTCGTCGATAAGGGTATATAAGAATGGCAAATACGTTGGCACTCCATTTGAGTCACTTTTACCGTTTCTTCCACCACACAGTGTACCGCTGTCTACTCTGGGTGCTCGTGTTGTCGATGACGGGGCTCTTGGATATTACCCGTCAATAAGTGTCTATGAAGGAGGTGTAGCTCAATTTAATTTTGGTCCAGATTTTGACTGTTTCCCAGCCGACTTGCGCCATGACGCAAGTTCGACTGCTGCTTTACATGAGAGGGTCAGACCTATGTGTGAGCGATACGATGAACAGATCGCTGAAGATGTTGTGTGGGATGTAGTGGACGAAGTGGACATTGGTCTGAATCCCGATGACATTGGCGGCAACGGGGAGATAGCCGTGGAAGGATAGGTCGCCATTGCATGTAACAGTCATTTCGAATTTGTACAATAGTGTATTTGTAGATGAAGACCCTAAGGAGAAAATGTCATTTTATTCTCATTTGCGCTAGCAGCACTTATTTGCTTCCGGCTTGTGATTCGGTGTTCTGCAAAGGGCTCGTAGCTGTATCCTAGAGATAGCTGTATCATAGAGAAATTTTTCCATCGGCGCCCTCAATGAAAGATACGTCGGTTCTTGCGGCAAGGGCATATAATATTAATCCTCCGCGACAGGTGGACAGCTTACAGCAGCTACTCTGATTCGCAGCAGCTTGATGGCCATGCATCACTTAGTCAATTATTAAATTCAGGGGCTCACAGCCTAGCGCAGCCGTGACCATTAGGACAGAATTGGCGGGGAGATTTTGGCACCCCGTGTGTCAAACTTCAACTAATATTCTAATTGTTTTCTGGATAACGTTACTGATTTGTATCGCGATACGTGAGGAACTTGAATTTCAAAGTCGAGACAATACAGTTGAATTATGACCTCGAGTCTGATTTGACTTTCAATTGCTAATTAATCAGTACACGGCAGTTGACTTAACGTAGTGATGAATGGTCGGCTGACTGATTGGCAATTAATTTACAGTGATGATCATTAGAAAAACCGGCGACCTTGCTTAAACAAAAATGTTACATAGAAAATTTTGACACGCTACATTAATTCGACACAAGCACATATCTAAACTGAAAAAGAACTTTTTTGATTTCTTTGGTTTATTCAAGGTCCTTCTTGAGTGTGCCCATGAATGCGCTCTTCTCCGCCGGAGTCTGGAAGCGACCTTTGCCGAACTTAGAGGCAGTGTCGATCCACTTGAGCGAGACGTTCTCCAGGGCCCAACGGGCGGTATGTGTTCGAAGAGACTTTCGGAGAGTAATGACACGCTTCTTAACACCAGGTATGGAACCCTTGATGATAAGGAAATCGTTCTTCACTTCACCATATCTTACAAAGCCGCCCATGGGAGTAATGGTCTTCTCAGTGCGGTCGAACTCGGTTGAAGCGTTGGCATTGTCGTCACCCTTGCCAATGCGGTAAATCTTGTGGTTGACAGAGGTGCGATGGTGGTAACCGTCCTGACCGGCGCGAGCAACAGTCCATTGGACGTGGGCAGGATGCCAGGCACCGATACAAGCAACCTTTCGGAGACCACGATGAGTCTTACGTGGAAGCTTCTTGGTACCCCATCGAGCAGTTACACCCTCGTATCCGTGACCCTTCGTTACGGCAATGGCATCAATAATCTCATCCTGTTCAAAGACGGAAGAAACCTCGATCTCCCTCTCGAAGTGCTCCTTGGCCCAGTCGACTTTGTCAGAAATGGAACCACCATTGACCTGGATCTCAAGAAGGTGCGCCTTCTTCTGCGAGAGAGGGGTCTTACGGATCTGAGTGTGGGCGAGAACACGGACAACAGTAGCGTACTTCTTGATGCGCTCGAGCTCACGAGCGATACTAGCTCCATCATCGGCGTACTTCTTGGTGTACTTGGTGAATGCCTTCTTCTTGCTGTGATACCAGTTTTTGTAGAATCGTCTCTTGACTTCTTCGGACAAGTGCTCAGCCCAGACGGTGGTCAACGATCTCAAACCACGCGGTGACTCAATGTATCCAACCACACCAACAACGACTAACAGCGTGTTAATATTTCATTTGGTACTTTCAGATAACAGCAGTTAAGCTCAGAAAGGAATTGAACATACCCATTGGTGGGGTGTCTACAACTGTAACAGCCTCAACAATTTCACGCTTGTTCATTTTTGATCCGGGACGGTCGAGGTCTCGGACGACAGTGGTCATACCAGCCTGAACAAATAGCAGTTAGTATACTCTACACCATTGGATATAATTTGGACCAGTAAGAAACTGTCCTTCAACACCCGAATAGCAACAGTACAATGTCCCAGCTCTCGACTCCATAGCCATTCCTGCGATTCCATTGAATATCCTGAAACTGACCTTGTAGCCAAGGAAGGCGGTGAGGTGTACTGGCTTAGACTTGTCGTCTGTGGGGAATGACTTGACTTTTCCACGATGACGAGCTGCCCGCTTTCGGGGCAAGAATCCCAAGGACCCGTGTCTGGGTTCTTCGTACTTTCTGTGCGACATTACTTCAAGTCCTATTACTGACAAATGCTGGACGAAATGCGGTCGGCTGATAAAGACTAAAAGGAACGAAGGTGAAGTGACCCAATTCTCTGAACCTTCAACGATGGCCTACTGTGTCGCACGCTCCGGATATTTCTTTCTCCCAGCCCTACAAATGTGTGACTGCTTTTGTCAAAGCCCTAAAGAACTTTTATTCAACAAAGCTAGGGCAAGCAAAACGCTGAGCCGCACGAAAGCCTCGAGGGATAGGGTAATAGCGTATTATGGATATCTCTGTTCGTTTGCGGTAAAGTGTAAACAAATGCAACGCTTGTGCACATTGTCTGGCGATGCCTAAAACTCGATGCTAAGAATCGCACTGTGATATTATTTCTGTTTGATTGCAGCTAGCCATGCAGTGACTCCATTATCTATTGACGGGACGCCCACGATGGTCGGAGATATAATTTGCTGTGACATGACTGACGCGTCCAATGACGGATATACGCGAAACATTCTGCGATCTGGGGACGGGTTGTTGAATGGGACTGTGCGTTATTTTTGAGTTATACGACCGATGTGGTGTTAATTATTCTCCAGATTGACATATCGCGGCATAATCCAGTAACGAATTATGGCACAGTGACTGACGACAAAGACGTGATAATCATCGACGAGTCGCCTGTGCGCGCGGTGGAATCGTCGATGAAGTTTGAGGATCCTGGAAGGAGAGCCTCGGACTACAAATGCAATATGTATATATCCAGAAATTTTTGGTTATTATTTTATGGTTGCTAATTGCTAATTGCCAAAGTATGGAGTCGTTTGCGAGGTCTGCAACTGATGTCGATACCGAGGACGACGACGTCGTTGTAGTTGATGTAGACTTAGGACTGCCGCCAATACGGAAGCAACCGTCCTCATCTCACGCAGATACGCCACTGATATCGTCACCACTCATTACACAGCCGCACCGACTTGACGGTATTCCAAATGGGTTCCCTCGTGCGAGCCAACAGGAACCATTACACGACTACAAGTCTGTGGACAGTGAGTCTGATAGAAGTTTATCACTGGGCGGCGGGGCTTTGGGATCGTATTCGGCGGCCGCGGGTCGTTCGTTTTCAACTCCACTGTTTAACTTTGGAGCACAGAATCACGAGCGAAGTCTGGACTACGGTTCCGACGGCGAAGATGACTTTGTTGTGTCGGATGTCCAAAGGTTCTTAGACAAATTTAGCACAATTTCAGCTCGAGAATCTTCAGGTGTTCCGTTGGCTACTGCCAAAACGTCACTCCCCGCAAGTAGGAAATCAAGCAACGATGAATCAAGTTCAAAGTCTACGTCGAGTATGCTTGCATCCATTGCAGCATCGAAGCAAGCGCACAGAGCTGCGTCCGCAGTCTTGCCAATTTCGTTTACAAATATTGAAGTGGAGAACCTGATAGAAACATCATCGTCTTCGCCAGTTAGCAATACGACTGCTGTGTTATTAAAACGGAAACCGAACGATATAGGCAACGTTCCGGTAACCCGTAACTATTCTGCGAACACAAGGTCAATATTGGATAAACTGGATTCATTTAATGTTGATAACTTTAAACAGCAATATAAAATTGAGGCGGGCAAGGAAACCATGAATGCAACGGCAGGCGGATGCACTAATGAAGTTGAATCTCCTAAGAGATGTAAGGCCAATCGAAGGAATCAGCAGGAGAATAACTTGAGCGGACGGAAGCAAACTTCCGAAGGAGTGACGGTATGTTTAATTTTATATTGGACTACGGGACTCATTAACATATATGCAGACCGCAAAGAAGAGGGCTATTCGTGAGAAGGAGGCGGAACGCGAGCAAAAGCGTAAAGAGAAGGAGCAAATGAGTCTCGAGAGGCAACGGCAACATGAACTCGCTGCCGTGAATAAATTGAAGATGTCAAAGAAAGATACTTGCGCAGAGATGATCGTTGATATTGACGCAGACTTTGCCAAGACCGTCGGTGGACAGAAACTACTATCTATCCTTGTGCCTTTAGGTATTGAAGTTTCAACATCCTGGACTAGTCCAACCAGAAACATGATTAAATGGAGGCGCAAGGTTAAGGCAGAGTACAACGATGCACTGGGATTGTTTGTGCCGATTCCCGAAGAGATCCGAAAGGAATGTTTCATTCTGATTGTGCTTACGGGGGTTGAATTCGTGGACATGGTCATCGAAAATCAGTTGGCAGAGAATGTCACTTCCATTCGTCGGATATACCCGGACCTTAAATTGATCTACATGATTGAAGGTTTGAACAGTTTCTTCAAAAAGATGGCTACTCAGACGCAAAGAGAGTTCAATAACATGGTGCAAGATGCTCTGGGAAACTCTCAGAGCCGTACTAAGAAACTCCGTAACGAAGAAGGAGACCTATTTGTGAAAATACAAAAAAAGTATAATCACAGGCAGCATGCGGACGTGATTGAGGACGCCTTGATCATGCTCCAAGTGGTGTATGATTGCTTGGTGTTCCATTCGACTACTTCACTTGACAGCGCCGAGTGGATCGCCATATTGACACAGGATATCGGAACAATTCCGTACAAGAATGCGCGGTTGAACATTCACGAGACAATATGCATGGAGTCAGGGCAGGTCAAGGCGGGCACCACTACTAAGGACACATTTAGCCAAACCCTGCGTCAGGTTAAGTACGTTACACCGGGCCTGTCAAAAGGTATTTCAGACAGGTATGGCACTATCAACGAGATGATGAAAGCACTGGATAGTCGAGGTTCGAATGCGTTTTTAGCGATTGGGGGCGAAGCGTCGAATAGGAAGATCGGACAAACCTTGGCGAATAACCTAGATTCCATCTTTTCTTCCACCGATCCGAACGCCTTCGTACCGTAGGTAGTGCGAAAACCAGGACCATACATGACATATCTTCCCGTGTGGTGTTAGATTATTTGATTTGGAGTCAGGGGTCATTTTAATGTATGAATGATATCTAATATAGCGGAACCGTAAGGATCCGTTTAATTACTATGGGTGATTCTTCTGGTGCACATGGCTGGTAGGTAGCGAAGTCACGGATGGGCAGATATATTTGCTTTGTCTGTTACGCTAAGGACTATCAAATCCTACCCTACAGTTTACAAAAATTCGCTAACTGCAAATCAATCCTCGTAAGAAGTGTGGTATTGACTCGCTTTGCGATCTACCCAATACACACCGGATCGAGGCAGTAATAAACTGGAAACATAAATTTAAAAAACAAGGAGGGGACGAGCAGATCAGGACAAGATACATACCTATACCTCGTACTAATGCCGGGGCCCGGGTCCAAGAAGGTACCCTAGTAATGACTGACCCAAGTTCATGGCCGGTTGCAGGTTCAACCGTTAATGTTCGAATGCTTTCGTCGCGTTGAAGCAACACCCGCAGTTAGAAGCAATTAACGCACCTTTAAGGTTTGGAGCCAGTTTCACCGCAGTTAGTAAGGGTGAAATGTCAAGACGTAATAATACGCTAAAGTGCTTAGTTAGTTAGACATGCTAACTAAAATAATTTGTGTTAACCAGCCCACTCGCGTTGACGTTGAACCGTGATCGTGCTATAGGTGTGAGGCTCAGGCGAGTGACCCGCCCGAACACGAGAATGTGTAACTTTTTTCGTCTCGACTAGTTTCGAAATTTAAGACTCATAGTACGCCTCCCAAAGTCCCCACACACTTATTAGCAGCTCGGACGGCAAATCTGGTCTAACTGGTAATCGCACGGTATAGAATTGATCATGGCTCCGAGGCCACGCTATGGTATGTATGTTTTGATGTATATACTGCGTGCAATCGCAAACTGACAAATTTCTTGAAATGCCTTCAGATCGTATAACGGGTGAAGCTGAAAACCCGTTTGAGAGCCTTGTCAATGGACAGCAGATTGCACTTATTCCGGAGTATACACTAGAATCTGGCACTGAAATAAGGAATTTTCCAGTAGCGTATAAGACATGGGGTACACTTAATGACGAGAAGAACAATGTCATGGTAATATGTCACGCACTCACAGGGTCCTCTGATGTTGCTGATTGGTTTGTTTCCTAGACTCTTGAAATTGGCTACCTTTGTTTCTGACAATGTAACTATAGGTGGGGTCCACTGATAGGACCGGGCAAGGCATTTGATACTTCGAGATTCTTCGTCGTGTGTATGAACTCGCTCGGGTCACCATATGGTTCAGCTTCGCCTTGCACGATCAACCCCGATACTGGAACTAGATATGGTCCGGAATTTCCGCTTGTCACAATTCGCGATGACGTTAGGTATGGCTTGGCATATAATGTTTGATAAAAGTGGCAGCAACGTATACTAAAGTCGATTAAGGATTCACCGGTTAATCCTCGACAATTTAGGAGTTAGGCAGATTGCTGTTGCCATTGGCGGGTCTATGGGCGGCATGCTTGTTTTGGAATACGCATTTTTTGGAACTGAGTATGTCCGGTCAATAGTGCCATTGGCGACTTCTGCGCGCAACAGTGCGTGGTGCATTTCTTGGGGTGAGACTCAGCGGCAGTGCATATATTCTGATCCCAAATATGGTAAGTGTAAAATGGGATAAAAGGTAATGTCTGCTAATAACTCTTGTAGAGGACGGCTATTATGCGTTCGACGATGTGAGTTACTTCAACTGATCTTGTTTGGCAAGCATTATCGCTAACATTTGAAAGCCACCAAGTAGTGGTCTCACCGCGGCCCGCATGTCAGCGCTACTGACATACAGGTCACGCAACAGTTTTGAAAGCAAATTTGGTCGAAACACACCAGATCCCACCAGGCACAGGTCCATGGTCGCACCACAACGTCAGCCGGAAAACATATTAGAAGAAAACTGGGCTGTGCACAACGAAGGCTTCAAGCTGGGCAAGAAATTAGCATCGTCGGGCACGCCGACGCCGGAAACAGAGAACCCGCCGGCGCTGAGTCATACGTCGTCGTCGACATCTTTGAACGGGACTAGGCGGCCTCAAACTTTTTTTACGGCGCAGAATTACCTGCGTTATCAGGGCGAGAAGTTCGTGAAGCGGTTTGACGCGAATTGTTATATTGCTATCACTAGGAAGCTTGATACTCACGATATTTCGAGAGATCGCGAAGGGGACGTACGTCAGGCACTGTCGACTCTCATGCAGCCAGCACTTGTAATTGGTATTGAGTCGGATGGATTGTATACTTTTGCAGAGCAGCAGGAGATAGCAACTTGCATGCCTAATTCCAGATTAGCGAAGATCGACTCTCCTGAGGGACATGACGCGTTCTTGCTGGAATTTGCAGAAGTTAACAGACTGGTGGTGGAATTTTTCAAAGACGTACTACCAGACATCATGGAGAAGCCTGGTGCACCATTGTTGAACTACGAGGAAGAAGTCGATTCAGTTCGGCAGAGTAGTACAGTTGGCGAGGTGGAAGATATTGTGAATTGGTAGAATTGCCATGCAAGTATCGATTTGTTATATTTTGGTTCAGGATTTGCACAGCGCAGGAGGAGTTGTGATATTGGGATATTATCTTATGAGATTGGATGTTCTATCAGCACGGGGCGCAGTACCAATATCATAATCATGCATTCTGTTGGTACAACTAATATACAATCTATATACAAGCCTTCATCGATCCAGTTATTACACACAAATATTTACAGAGGAATGCTTATGTTTTTCCTTTTTTGCGTTGCAGCTCCTCCCATTCCTTGTCCAGCTGCCAACCAGCTTTATAATTCTCTCGAATATGCAGAAACTTGCACGAATCGCCATAACCGCAAAACCCGGTCTGCTTATAATCCTTGCAGACGTCGGGTTGATAATCCGTCACCGTAGAACTCCTAATATTCGACGGCGCTTTGACCGGGCCAATTTTTTTTGCCAATGTCTCACGTGGGGTAATGAATTTCTTGTAATTGGCAATGCCGGTATACACGCCGTCCTTGCCCGTCTCCGTATCCTTGCTCTCAGTTTTATCTGACACCATTTTCTTTCCCAATAAAAATTCTTCATCGAACATGGCGGATGTCTTTGTCACATCTGTCAAATTCGAAACCGACGTCGAACCTGACGATTTATGTTCGACAGCGCCAACTATATCCGCCGCCCCCGATTTTGCATTTGATTCGATGCGCTTTGACAGCCCATTCGACGTACTTGTGATCGTATCTGAAATGCCTCCTACTCGCTTCCGTTTCTTGGATAAGGCGGCGGTCGTCGCTGTTCTTGCCCCTGACTTCTCAGCATCAGAATCGTCGGACCGGTCAGAAGATGAGGGCGATGGTGAACGTAGATCGGGATCGGGAGCGTCGCGACGCCTTCGCGCTTTGGCGAATTTTGCAAAAGAAGACGGTTTTTTGAAAAAAGGAACGGTGCTATTACTCGACATTATTGGTCTTTACTTCCAAAGTAGCCGTAGATGAGGTCCTCGAGCGGGTTAGTGGTGGGAAAGAAATCATATCAAATTGCCAAACGAGAGGTGTGGCTTACAAATGTGGCGGGGCTTCGTGGCTTTGATCGCCAGGTGGCGTTACGTTTATGGTGAATGTGTTGAGTCGAACGCAGCGTGGGCTAAAGTTTAATTGGTACCCCGTCTGATGCAATCTTCCGCGATGAGATGGAGAGCGCGAAAATGAATTCCAAGTACTAGAAGTCTTCGTTTGTCGTGGAAAAGCAATAGAGCGTAAGCGCAAGCGCGCAGTAGATCATGCATGTCTGCCCGTCACGATGTTGCTAACGACAGTCGAAAGATCTATGCATCCACAGTGACAGTGCAGAGACGGGTAGGTTGTATTCAAGAGCGCTACGTGTCATTACTGAAGAGGATAGACACAATATCTTAGATCAATCTCCCATGCTAAACTCGTTAATTAAGGGCTCCATCGTCAGAACGAAATCCTTTCCCGTCGGCAGCAATTAAATATCACTTCAATCCCAATCCTCGTATATTTTGAGCAACTAGTTCGAATAATATGGATAGACAGTGTTAAACTGAGTCAGATTACAAGTACAGGGCTTGGATTATATCAGGCACGACAGGCACGTGGTGAAAACCAGCGGGAGCACTTGCAAATATCAAAAGAAGGTAGAATTGGAATGTCTTCAGTATCACAAAACTCTCTTTTTGTGTTCTCAGATGCAACGGCTCTGAAGTAGATGCTGCATTTCAAATTTGGCTTTTGTGAATTCGTCATCAGACATATTTGTTTTTGATACTGTGTGCAAACTGTTATGTCCGCTCCGATCTCTGTTCTGAAAAAAGTCATTGCATTTTGGTGCCTACTCTGATTCGACATCAGTATATACATGCTCGAATTATTCAGTGAAGTTCTTCGTCACGCAGGCTATAGTAGTCAGTACGTATGAATATTACGCCAATGTAAGGAGACTCACTCATAAAGCTGCACACAGTAAAAGATTGCAAAATAAAGGACAAACGGACGGTACTCATTGGTTGCGTCATACGCAACCAACCAATTACAGCCCTAGCCAAATTATTCGCACACTAAACCCTACACCTTTGAAACCCTATCCCGCCCTCATAGTGTGGCCTATAAATTACTTCGTCGCGCCTGTCTCGAATTTTTTTTTTCTCTTTTTTCTTACTCTAAGACAGAAAGTCAGCATCGATTCTTATATGGCTCTTGCCTTTTACCAGAGCCATCAGGGTACTGCTTTCAAATGTCTTTGTATATGTTTTTGGAACCTTTAGAAAATCTTCATGAGGTTTTCCCTGTAGCTGGAGTTGACGTTAGCTATGTTAGTTCGGCGACGAGAAGTGGCGGTTGTGGCGAGAATGATGAGCGTAAATAAATTTAGACAACC
The DNA here is from genome assembly GCA_003705905.2 of Lipomyces sp. NRRL Y-11553. NCBI lineage: Eukaryota > Fungi > Ascomycota > Lipomycetes > Lipomycetales > Lipomycetaceae > Lipomyces > Lipomyces sp. NRRL Y-11553. The sequence continues at coordinate 26,452 of PPJW02000049.1, read as the reverse complement.
AACAATATGCTTCTAGTTCATTTTATGCCCTTTTTATTGTCCCGCTTTGAATGTGCGCGGTTGCTCGCTTATGACATGACTTTTAGAAAAAAAATTCGAGCGTATCAAACGAACTATTGCCTAAAGAGGAGACGTATCCGGTGTTCGTGTACGCGTGGAGTTCACGATGGTTGTAGGTCATCAGGCGTAGTACTTTGAGCTTCTTTGAGTGCACATACACATGACCCATTAATACTGTAATAATATCACGATGGCGCCGATGTCAAAATGAATTGCGCACATTAGAAGATCACGCAATCAGATTCCCGAAGAAGAAGACTAACGGCGACATCTGTGAACAAGCTGTAAAGGTAACTCGACTTGGGGCTCTGAACCAGCCGCAGTTGACAAATCACCAAAAAACAAAAAATGTCAGTCACATTTCCCACCGCTGTAACATCAAGCCAGCAACTAATTGATTAGGCATTAATTTAATTATATCCTACAATCCTGCAACTGCTGACGAATGACATTGACGGACCAGGCCAGATGGGAAGGCCCGGGTAACTGAGTGGGCCTGCCCGTGGGGTTCACGATTGGCAGGAAGGCTTGTTTCGCCTAATGAGGCGCATGCAATCGTTGCTAGCGCAGATCGGGGCTCATCTATGAAAACCAGATTACAGTTAGGGCGTTATCACGCATAGTCCGCGACCGCATCTCGTCCGTGGTTCTTCGGAGGTTCGTGATCCAAAAGTAACCAAAAGCGAACCGGGTCTGTGCTCTTGTTCTAGAGTCTGGCGAGACCGCGAGTTGCCATCCACCAGCGAACCCGAACTGATCCGCCATCTTCGAGTCCGTATATCTTAATGGCCACGTATCGATGCTGTTCGTCTGATACAATCCCCTTTTTTGCTATCCTCAATATATTTGTCGTCTATCTCGGACGTCAACCGTGTGATTGTGAGCGCCCGTGAACCATATAGCCGTATCATGAAGTTCGGCAAAAAGTACGTGGTTTTTACCTGCTGTGCCATTTGTCCTACTAACAGTCCGGCTTCTAGTTTACCCCGGAACCAGGTTCCTGAGTGGAGGTGTGTATATATCACTCCAAAAGTGGCAGACGTTCGGCCATCTAATATATGACTTTACCTCGGCAGCTCGTATTACCTCAACTACAAGTCTCTCAAGAAACATATCAAAACTGCTCGGGCACGTGCCACGTCGGCAGGAGAGGGAGATGGCCCCATCAGCGACGCCTACTTGACCCGTAAGGCTAATATTTTTGTTATTATGATTTATGTTATTGTGGGCATTAGCTGGACTGTGGTCGTGAAGGATTCAGGGGTAAAATGACTGACTGACAACATTTACCAGCATTTTTCTACTCCCTTGACCGCAACCTCGAGGCTGTAGATTTGTTCTACAATAAGCGGCTGTCGGAGTGCTCCCGACGACTGAAAGTATTACTCGACAGATTTCCCGAAAATGTCAAGCCCGAGGATTTGGACCGCGATGATTTAGAGGACCTGGTGGGAGCATTACTCGAGCTGCGAAGTCAATTGCGCATGCTCCAGGTGTGTACAATTTTTACATTCCCCAACTGCACCCCGGGATTATGCTAATTTTGGACGAAACAGTGGTATGCAGAGGTCAACAAGCGCGGATTCGTCAAAATCCTCAAAAAGCTCGACAAGCGTACCGGCGTAAATCAACAGTCCGTTTATTTGGAATCTAAAGTCATGATCCTACCTTTCGCGTCCGGTATCCAGGCTAATGAATACACGACATCGATCAACAACTGGCTTTCGAACCTTGCTCCCGACGAACTTAATGGTTCGCCGAGGTCGTCGCCGATTGTCAGCAGTCGCCAAGGCAGCGAGGATAATGGCGTTTCGGCAACGCCAAATCTGGAAGCTTTGAAAGCCGCTGTGGCTGATGATAATCTGGAGGCATTGAAAGCTGCGCTGGAAGAGACTGGAGAGTCGGACTCGCAAAAAGTGCTTTTATCGACCCTCCAGAAGGGAGTGAGTTCTAAAGCGCTGAAATGCATCGAGTTTCTCCTTCAGCAGGTGGACAAATTGACGGACACGTCAGACTTACGGGATCGGAACATAATCCACAGACATGTTGTCTTCCTCGGACGGCAGCGATCGAATGGAACACTCGAAGCGGTGCGTGATCGAGAACTGTATATAAGACCGGCAGAGAACCCCGTCTCGACCCCTCAACTTACCATGGTCTTTAGCAGTGATGGTGAGAATTTGACCGATGAGACTGCCGTCTTGAGATTTATTCTTGACCACTTGAAGCCTTCTCAGCGGACGGCTTTGGCTGCTAGAGACGCGTATAAACGGAGTCCCTTACATTATGCTGCCCAGTATGGCATGCCTCTGATTGCAGAAATGATTATAAGCTATTTAAAGAAATGGCACCTGTTTGAAGCTCTTCCCGGTCTCGATGCTCCCGAGTGGGTGGATGCGGAAGGTCTCACGCCGTTCCATCTTGCTGTCATTGGCAAGCACCCCAAGACTCTTCAAGTCCTACTGACTTCGACCGAAGGAGTGCCGCCACGTGATTCGTCTCAACTTTTGAGTCTCGCAGCCAAGTCGAATTATGCTGATATCATCCAGCTCTTAATTGACGCTGGTTTGGATGTTGATTATGCCGACGATGTGTTGGGCGAAACGGCATTATATGTCGCTGCAAAGTTTGGCCATACAGAGTGCGCCGAGATACTCCTCAAGTACGGTGCAAGCACTGAGATCGCCGAGAACACGTACGGATGGACACCACTGTTTGTTGCGGCCGTGTATGGCTATTCTGCTGTTGCTGACGTGTTGATGGCAAATGGATGTGATGTAGACAAGACAGATGGCTCCGGATGGACTGCTACGGAACATGCGTGCTTGAGAGGTCACCTGGACATCACCAAGAAATTACTATCTAAACAGGCTCCTGCTCCAGATAGTTCATCCCCGTTGCAATCAGGAAGCGACATTCCGAGTATGGCGTCTACGTCCATGGACAGCCTGGCTTCGCTCAACTCGTCAACGTCTTCTATACTGTCATCCTCTCCCAGCCTCGGTCCGGAACCAATAAGAAGTTTCGGTCACCGGTACTTGAAGAACAACACCAGCATGGTTCTCGTGACTCTGGGCTCAACAGACACGCGATCTAATATTCCGACAGTGCAGCTCGACAAGGTGCCGTTCTCGCGCGTGCACTCGACCCAGTTAGACACTGCTCTGTCACTTGTTATTTCCGCCGGTAATGCCGAAGGAGAGCCAACCGTAATTGACTTGCCTATCCAGGACAATCCGTCGACCGAACCAATTGTGTTCTACGCGACCGATCCGTCTAAAGTCCGGCTGTTATTCGATATTGTGCCCACATATGCTGGCAATCGAAACCAGATCCTTGGACGCGCCGTTGCCGTCCTCTCAACTATCAAGACCTCAGTCCGACAATCGATCCGCAGCCTTCACGAGACAATTACTGTACCGATCATCCAAGCTGATACTCTCGACATCCTCGGTTCCGTGAGCTTTGAGTTCCTTGTCGTTTCTCCCTTTACACATCCGAACATGACAATCGCCAAGTCGTCCACGTACTGGAAGTCACTAGCATCATCCCCTGTGATTGGGCATCGAGGCCTTGGCAAGAACTCGACAAGCCGCAAAAGTTTACAACTTGGCGAGAACACTTTACAGTCGTTTATTGCCGCCGCTAATTTAGGTGCGAGCTATGTCGAGTTCGACGTCCAGCTTACTAAGGATCTTGTGCCGGTGATTTACCACGACTTCCTTGTGGCGGAGACAGGGATCGATGTCCCCATGCACGCCCTAACTTTGGAGCAATTTTTGAGCGTGTCCGAGCGCCGTACCCCAAAAGTACGAAGCCGCAATTCGTCGCCTCGTCGGGTTGAGAGTACCAAGAATGGTTCTCTTGGCGTTGATGCCGAACCGCCTAAGGTTGCGAGGCGACCGCGCTCGTTGTCGCTCGAAATGGAGCAATTGGATTCAGAGTACAGCGAACGTCTCAAGTTCACTCGAGATTTTAAGACGAAAGGATTTAAAGGCAACTCGCGCGGCTTGAGTATTCAAGCTCCGTTCACAACTTTGGAAGCAGTGTTTAAAACGTTGCCCAAGAACGTTGGATTTAATATCGAGTGCAAGTATCCCATGCTTGATGAAAGCCAAGCTGAGGACATGGACGATCTCGCCATCGAACTTAATCAGTGGGTAGATTCGGTCCTAAAACTTGTGTACGATCACGCAGACGGCCGAGATATCATATTCTCTAGTTTCCATCCGGATGTTTGCCTGATGCTGTCCCTCAAGCAGCCATCGATCCCGGTGCTGTTCCTGACCGAATCCGGAACAACGCCGATGGCGGACATTCGAGCTTCCAGTCTACAGGAAGCTATTCGGTTCGCGTCAAAATGGAACTTGCTTGGTCTTGTGTCGGCCTGTGAACCGCTAATCCTGACACCAAGACTTATTCGCGTTGTTAAAGAATCGGGACTCGTGTGCTTCACCTACGGCACGATGAACAATGTTCCCGCCTATTGCAAGCTGCAGATGAATTATGGCGTGGACGCCGTCATTGTCGATTCCGTGCTAGCGGTCAGAAAGGGTCTGACTGCTGCTGTCAGTTAGGCAGTTCGACTTTTAGAATCGGTAGCGATAATAATACAATATTGGGATGTAATTAGGAGTTTCCTTTGTTTTCGGCGTATTTGTTGTATATACTCGTTCTTATTTTGTATCTTTCTCTTGTATTTTCATTTCATTTCATGGTATATATATATAGAGTATACAGGTGGTATCGGAGGATGGGTTTTTATTGTTTTGCTTTCAATCTTTGCATCATTCTTTCTTAATGCATAGTTATGTCACCAGAGAACAACATAATCAAATTGCAAGGCATAACTAAACAAATCGTTATTGATTAGATGATGTTACGGTGAGAGACCTAGACTTGGCTTTAGCTTATCTGTTTTCCAAGAGGAAACAGGGGAAAACGCTCTCCCGCCAACCCTTTGCACTATATTGGTCAAACAAATGATAAGCAAATTCCCATTTCCAAACTCCTGTACATTATACTCAATGCTTGTCAACATTTACATACGTCCTAAAACACTTCACTCATCTTCTGCCTCTCAATTTGAGATTTCTGCCTTTCGTTGCGCGACACTCGGAAGTAATACTCGCAATAGTCTGAACCGTTCATGTACCTCAAGAAATCTTCGTCATGAGTTATAACGATCAACTGGAAATTTCTCTGTGCCCGTCGCGTCTCAATAATACTCCCCAAGCTACGGGCAAGCGATTGGACATTTTCTTGGTCTAAATTCGTTGTCGGTTCATCGAGGGCAATAATACCGCAATTTACGCCAAAACATTCAGCCAACGCAAGTCTTATAATGATACTTGCCAGCACTTTCTGGCCAGCACTGCAACGGCCGCGCATGTCAAGTTCGACGTCTTGTTTAACCATACATACTCGGTAGTTATACGATCGATTACCTTTGGCAGATTCATCGTCGGACCGAATCAGGATCGTATCGACATCAGTACCACTGTATGTTTTCTTCCATAGTTCGTCAATGATACGGTTAATTTCCTCCATTTTCAAGCTGTGATATTTCATGATCCCGCTATCAAGTGCTTTACCATACTTGGCCAAGTCTTCGCTGCTCGCTGTAGTAGTTTTCAACTTGATTAGCGTCTCGCGGTATGTATCGTGCACATTCAGGAACTCGGTCTGTAATTCGTCCTCATATCTCTTGAACTGGTCATCCATTTGTTTGAGTTCGCCAACTTTGCTTCCGTACTGTCAAAAAATACGTCAGTCATTTTTTGCAACCTATACCTTCAAGTAAACTCACGTCAGCGTTCAAACGAGCATGCTGAATTCGCAGTTGCTGTGCTTTTTTCTCAAACGCGTCTCTTTCCTCTATGGCATTCTTCTGTTCAAGCACATTGATCCTGCCGCGTGTCTCTTCAATTCTATCGTGTAGACTTCGAAGCAAAATGTTATCCGAGATCTGACGCTCCTGCATATCAATGCTAGTCAGTTCCTTGTCCTGACGATTAGCCATCTCCAGCATTCGATCTGTTTCTTCAACCAGAGTCTTCATCCGATTCGCATATTTTTGTGTCCTCTGCTGCGCCAGCTCGAGTCGACTGTCACCCCCTCTTTGCTCATATTTTTCAATATCACCATGAATGGCCATGAATTTCTGCTGGCTCGCGCTTAAGTCTGCCAGCTCTTTCATCTTCTCTGCTTCAATTTTATTGAAATGACTTCGTGTTTGCTCCAGGTCATGAGCGTGACTCTGTAAAAGTGGATCCATAGTATTCATATGCGTCTTGATTTGTTCCATCTTGCTCGTCGTATCTGTGATTTCTTTTCTTAATTCATCCGCCCGAGAAATTAGGTCGTTCTTGGCTTGCAGCTTTGCTTTCTTATCGTTGAGTACTGCCTTCTTGTCGCGAATCTGATTCTCAAGAACGTTAATTTGAGTTCGCTGACGGTCGCGTTCATCGGTTATCCGACCCAATTCCTTGCGATATTGATTCGCCAACGCATTCACACGCTGTCTCTCGGCCTCAATCTCGTCCACCGACCGCGCGATGCCCGTCTCACTCAGCTGTGACGTGTAGGTCTCCATTTCCAGATTCATGTCCGAGATCTCACTCGTGAACCGAACTATATCATTGACGACCTTTCGCAATGACTCTAGTTCGCTTATTCGCTGTTTCACATCGGCAATCTCACCTGTCGCTTTCTCGACTTCCCGTCCGGCAGTGTCAAGTTGGGACTCCAATTGCTCAAGCCGTGTCTTGAGATCTGGAATCAGAGTATCGAGCTCCTGCAACTTTGCAATGTGTGGAGCCGCACCTCGCGTTTCTTCTAAGATCTTCTCGCTTTCTTCTAGTCTATCGACTAACTGTGACTTATTTTCAAAGTACGCGATTTGGGTGTCCATAAGTTCGCAAAATATATCAAGTTCACTGGTATCAACCCCGTCGCCATAGGGGTCGTCAATCTCAGCATTTAGCGGACGGCGGCAGAGATTGCATTCGTGCTTCTGCATGGCATTATCACGCGCCTTTCTGTAATACGCCAGGATAAAATCGCACTGATTAAGGTTCCTTTAGCCATGTCAGCATGCCTAACAATAGAGAGGCTTTATAATTCAGCACCCGTCTCACCTTCGATCTCTCTCGACAGTCTTCTCCGCTTCTTGTAGACAGTATTGGTAAGCACGGCCGTAATCGGCGTCTTCGTTTGTCGGGTTCACGATATCGTGATACGCACGCCACGACTGTTCCCTCTCCACACTCCTTTTTTGTAATTCGCCTTTGACAATACTGTATTGAGTCTCAATCTTGGATAGTTCCTTGGCACAAGACTCATGGCTGCGGGTAGCTTCATTCAGCGTATCTTGCAATCTCTCCTGAGCAGATCTGAACTGGATTTCTGCAGTATTTCTCTGAAGTTCTGCTCCAGTAAAAGCCTTGAACTTCGTCTTGTTCGTGTTAAGAAGGGCATTGAGCTGTTCGTCGCGGCTATTTGCATTCTTGTTCAAGATGCCCAGGTTGGCCCTCATTTCAGCCTGCTTGTTTGATCTCGTGAGTTCGTCACTCACAGCGTCGAGTTTGCGTTCAATATCCTTTAAGTTCTCTGCTTTCTCGGTCTGTTGAGCCGTGAAATTCGCCTCCTCGAATGCCGCTCTCTGGTCACTAAGCTGCTGTTCGGCACTTTTTAGTTGGGACGCATGGTACACTAGATCTGCTTCTTCGACGCCAACTGCATCAATCGAACTTTGAAGTTTCCGAATGTCGTCCTGTCGTTTGTCGTTCGCATTCTTTGAAAGTTTGTAACGCATTTCGTAACTAGACTTTTCTTCTCGAATCTGCTGAATCTTGCTCTGGATACTACCAATCTGATTTTCAGCCTCGGCTTTGCCGCGCTGGACCTGATTTGTGGTACTCTTGATCACTCCCGACAGTTTTTCGCGAAACGCATCGATCTGGCGATGATCGAGATCCACGATACCGAAACCGGCAATATTGTGATGATCAGAGATATCTTTGACAAGATCTTGGCGTTTTTTGACACTGGTTTTATATGCCTGGTTCATTCAGTGAGTTCCAATTTTCACAACAATTTGATTGGCAACTATATATACCTCTGCCTCAGCATTGAGCTTTCCATCCTGGACCAACGCATCAGAGTGCTTCGAGCGTACATGAATCAACTCTTGTTTTGCGTTCTCAATAGCTTTTTTCAGCTCATTGAGCTCCCTTTGGCGAGCTTGAATATGATCAGAGAATTCCGCCTTTTTCTTCTCCAGCACCTCATCTGAATCGTTCAGTACTTCAATAGTGTTTTCTAACTCTGTAGCCTGGTCGCTCAACGCCGTTAAATGGGCGCGCTTCTGATCCAGCTCGGACAAAACCTTTTGAAACTCTTGACCAGACTTAAATAAGGCATTCAGCTGAGCTTCAGTATGTTGCATTTCGTGGCCCAAGATGGATGCTTCCTCTTTGGTCTTCTCGATATCATTCTTTAGTTGGTCAGCTCTCGCTCTGATCTTATCTGCTCGGTCCTTGTCATTCTTCAGATGATCGACATCATTCTGGAGCAGTCGCGTCTCCGTAGCAAAATCCTTTCTTAAAGATTTAATAGTATCTAATGCCTTCGTGTATTTCAACGCCTCAAAAATCTCATCAAACCGCTTTTTCAAAACCGCCGGTTCGCTTAATGGCCACAAACTATCATCCTGATGGCAGAATACGACATAATCCAAAATTGCTTTCGATACGCCCAAATACTGTGGTAATTGCACATCCAGTTCAGCACAGCGCGTGCTAATTGTCTCACGCTGTCCGTTATGCATAACGAGTAGTTGGCCGTCCAGCGTCTTGAACGTCCTAGTTGTTTTTTTCATGGTGAGCTGCATTGAGCGAGTACATATCATTTGCATGCCATTTGTGCTCGTGAAGCCCAATTTGACTTGCGCCATTACTTCTTTTTCACCAGCGATTCGCGGGTCGTGGATGAACGCCCCGCCTTTGTTTTGCGGGGGCAAGTCGCCTGTTGTGGCATAGCGAAGGCACTCAATGATCGTCTACTTGTGATTAGCATTCCAGAATACCGTCATATATTGTCATAATATGCAAGACAAATGTAGATTCGTTGCATACCGTCTTTCCTGACCCATTGTGGCCAACAATAAGAGTCAAAGGCGTGTAGAAATGAATCGTTTCGCGTTCGGCATTGTCGAAAGATCGAACTCCTTGAATCGATAGCTACGGCGGTAGTTTAGTAGTCAAACTTATGGAAGACTCCAAACTTCACTCCGGCCATACCTTCTGGATACTCGACCTTTGTTCGAAGTTCGTGAGTTAGCATATCCACCTGAATCTGTCCCTAGCAACTTGTACGGCGGCAATGAAAGAATACTTACATCCTGAGCCCACTGTACTAGTCCTATAATACCCAAGTAGACGACCAAAAGCCACTAGCCGGTAATGCACTTACAACTTACCGTCCTCAGCAGCAGAGATCACTGGTTAGGTTTATTCTTCGCAATCTGGCAGTGAATATCACAACCAGGTATGATACTATCGGTTGACCACAAGCAACGCGTACAAGTATCGCGTCGCGAGTGACCACAATACCCTCGACAACTCCCAACCGCCAAAGTCTAATTTTTTCAGCGCTTTTGTCCCAACGAACTCATTTTGCTCAAAAATTCATCATCAAAGACTTGCGATTATATTACATCTCTGTACCTATAACATGCCGTCAACACATAATAAGGACAAGCCGTGGGACGTGCCGACGATAGATAAATGGCACGAGCCAGAATTTAAGCAAGCGGACAACATCTCTGGGCAGCCTTTTACGGAAGAATCCTCTTTCGTTACGCTCTTCCCAAAGTACCGAGAATCGTATTTGCGACAAGTATGGGGAGACGTGACCCGTGCGCTTGAAAAGAAGGGCATCGCATGTGTTTTGGATCTTGTTGAGGGCTCGATGACAGTCAAGACGACGCTCAAGACGTATGATCCCGCTGCTATTTTGAAAGCTCGGGATTTGATAAAACTACTAGCACGAAGTGTACCATATCCGCAAGCTGTCAAGATCTTGGACGATGATATGATTGCATGTGATGTGATTAAGATTGGAAATTTGGTTAGCAACAAAGACCGCTTTGTTAAGCGCCGTCAGAGGATTTTAGGACCGAATGGTAACACGTTGAAGGCGTTGGAGCTGCTTACTCAATGTTACATTCTAGTTCAAGGAAACACAGTGGCGGCAATGGGTGGGTATAAAGGATTAAAAGAAGTAAGACGAGTTGTGGAGGATTGCATGAAAAATATTCATCCGATATATAACATCAAAGAGCTTATGATAAGGCGAGAGCTCGCAAAAAATCCAGAGCTAGCAAACGAGTCTTGGGACAGATTTTTACCGCACTTCAAGAAGCGTAATGTGCAGAGGCGGAAACCGAAAGTGGTCAAGGAGAAGAAGCCATACACGCCATTTCCGCCTTCACAGCAGCCCAGACAGATTGATCTCCAAATGGAAAGTGGTGAATATTTCTTGTCAAAACGAGAGAAAGTTCAACAGGAGGATGAAAAGCGGAAAGAACAACGCGAACAACGGAAGGAAGAGAGAAAGAAGGAGCGCGAGAAAGACTTTGTCCCGCCGAAAGAGGACAATGAAAGCAAGAAGAGGCGGAAACAGAGCAAACGGAAGGCTGATGAGGTTTAATGCAGTTGATGGCCTTGGCTGTAGGATAATACTTCATATGTTTTACTAATTTAATGCATTACGCTGCGTTCAGTGTCATTACATTTGTGAGATTACTCCAGACCATGTAGAGAACGACGTTCGATCGACATGAAAACTCGTGCAATCCTCGAGGAATTGTAGCAGTCATTGAGTGATGTGTACACTATATACAGAGCACGTAAACCGTCCGCTTATTGAAGGCCTTGCTTATACGATTGTAGCAGACACGTTTATTACGAGAAGTTTGGCTAAAATGACCACCGATATGGCCGGAGTTAAGGTGGCGGGGTGGCCGCATCATGTGGTCATACAAGGTTTCTACGGCAACTCGCAATCGCTGCGTTTAAATGTTTTGTGTTCACCTAATCGTCGCCATCAGAAAGCATCATAAAGTTTACCTTCCTTCACTTCCTGCCTACACGGCTACACCGGTGGAGACCGCGACCGAAACCAAGCCACGCCATAGACGAGTAGAATATTGTTTACTTGTTTACAAATATATATACGTCTTTTTGGGATTTCCGATCGTTCGCATTTCGATCCGCCCTCGTCACCTTCAAGTCGAAAGCAGCTCGATTCGACACACGCCAATTCCTCAATCAGTCCTACCAAGTAGATAGAATCTATGGACTCCCAGAACACGACTCCCACGACTTTTTCGTCACACAAGATGCAAGACGCACCTACTACTATGGTCGACAGTCACTCTGTGACGAAGAGACTGCAAAGTGAACTTATGCAGTTGATGGTCCGCCGATTTTAGCTAGTTATTATAAAGACACGGTGTGCTAATGTTGAGATAGATGTCCAACGTTCCTGGAATAAGTGCGTTTCCAGTTTCTGATTCGAATCTCTGCCAATGGACTGGCACGATCTCTGGCCCTGAAGGCACGGTAAGTCTTGTACTTTGTGACTATCATGTGAAGACGCGCATTAATGTGGTACCAGTATTACGAGGGCCTTACTTACAAGATATCTATGACGTTTCCGCCGAACTACCCATACCATGCGCCGGTGATCCGGTTTGTCTCACCGATGTGGCATCCTAATGTCGATATGTCCGGGAATATTTGCCTGGACATCTTGAAGGAGAAGTGGTCTGCTATCTACAACGTTCAGACTATTCTGCTCAGTTTACAGTCATTGTTGGGTGAGCCTAATAACGCATCGCCGTTGAACGCCCAGTAAGTGTGCTTCATGATATAGCAGATTCAAGAACTAGACTGATGACGGCATTCTGTAGGGCAGCCGATTTGTGGGACGGAAATCCTGCCGAGTATAAGAGACTTATGATGACGCATTACAAGGATATTGGCGAGATTAACGATGAGTAATCACGAAGACGTCAGAACGGACGTCAATGCATCTGGGCGGAGTAGTGTATTTAGAAAATTTGTACATGTTCATGTGGAACATTTCTATATTCACTTTTTGTGTTTACAGCTGTATTGTTAATCCTCGTTGTCACTTTTATATGGTACATACTTGTTTCGTTCGCGTGATAGTTTTTGCTGACCAAGGATAAGTACTGGCGCCAAGTTTGATTGACTGTATGATACGGGGATTATTATTGGATACATATTACATCAAAAACGCAGGATCTTGTATGTCTAAGCGACAGATACCTTTTAAACCATTAATTAATATCTCAATACAAGGCATTTCAATATCCAATCAATTCCATAGTCCGACCCAAAGATAATTATGTACAATAATGTTTCTAGCAATATAATACACCATAGGCCCACACGATGATAATGCAATCTACGCTTCAAATTCGTCCAAAGATTGCCGCAGTAGAATTGCCGGAAATCGTCGTGGTCCTTTTTTTGACAACTCGTCCCCTTTAGCGGAATCTTTCAATTGTCCAGATACAGTATTCAAGGACGGGATAGTAATCGTGAGCGGCGGCGCGGCTGGCGGTGCCACCGGCGCCGATGGAAGAGCAGCATTATCGCTGTCTTTGTTGGCTGAGGTTCCAGTTGAACTCGTCTCCAGCTTCCTGTCATCCTGATTGTTCACATTATTCATATTGCCAACTTGGTCCTCTCTCGACCCTCCAAACCATGCAGGCACCTTCCACTCCCACCCGGTAAAGCTCTGCAATTCGAGCGGCATTTTGGTCCATCGCCGACATGGTTTACCCGAGCGATCGAGCGCCCGTAGTTGCGCATTTATAGACCCCTGGTTTGCCTTTGGGCCCAGTTTACCGTGTGGAGCGTGATGCGTTAGCACTTGCGCTAAAGAAGCAGTCGGAGTTGACGCGCCGTTCGTGCCAGGTATGGAGGATATAGCTGAGTCCAACGGTACCGGGGAACCACCCATCGCTGACAGTGGCCTAGTTGGAGGGTCAGATGGAGTTATGAACGGTGAAGACGGGGTGTCGGGCCTTATTTCAATCATTAGTACGATGGCAAAGATTCATAGCAAGGACATACCGTTTTCGCCTCTTTCCGCCTCCTCCTGCTGCCCCTCCCACTTTGCGCCGCTTTGTACCAGTGCCTATATCAGTTGATATTCCAGGTGGAGGGGTCGGTGGTGCAAGTGGAGACGAGGGCGGAATTGGGGAAGATGCGACAGATAGAGATATTGAATTCGCCATAGCCTGCTCTTGTTGTGCAAGTAGCTGGGGATTGAGCTTGAGGACAACGGAGCGGGATGGCCTAGACATTAGCGATTTATCGTAAGCCTAGGAGCTATTGTAGCTCAATAGAGGCGTGTGAGCGATATGCAAGATTGGTGAAACGATTAGATGGCCCTTCAAAGGCGCCCAACCCTATCGTTGAAACAGCAACGAGAGTGAACAATTTACATTCGTTGAAGTCTGCGTAGTTCGTAGCCGGAGTCCTACAAAGCGATACATAGTCGGAATTGCAGGTGTTGTGCTAACTGTAGCGACGTTGCAAACATAGAATTTTATTTGCCTACGAATGTTAGCTTTAGTCCATATCCGTCAGTGTTGATGGCGTCTAATGTTGCCTTAAAACGATCGCATTCCTAGTCTTGTGGGGGGCCAACTCGGCTGTTGTCAATCACTCACATTGAAATTATTCGCAACCCCCGGCAGCATTCTGCTCGCTAGCAACTGGACGACAGTATAGCGCTTGTTGGACACCGGCCATAATTGGCCTTTATAAAAAGTGCAGACACCGCGAGGCAGCAGCGCCATGGCTTCGTTCTTGCATGACCCCGCGGCCAAGAATCACCATTACTCTGCCACCACTACGGTCACCGCGCCTGCTCTCCCTGCAGACGAATTCTTTGTACCGCAATACCTAGCGTCGACATGCTATGCCGATTGCGTCGCCAGCTCTGTCACCGCTGCACAGTTAGCCTCACAACGGGCTCCACAGAATGGCGGATCGCCAGCTCCTTCCGTCACTGGGTCACGATCTACTTTCGGTTTGTTGGATGGCGAGGCTACACCGCAGCTCTACAACTATTCTGACTCGACAAAGCACTCGTCTCTTGTTTGGGGCTTGCCTGGATTCAAAGCATTTGATTTACATGGGCATATTCCACCCGATATGCCGCCACGATTACCATCATGCTGGAGTCCGGAGGGTGTGTCACAGTCAATGGAAATCTTAGGGGATATGCTCGAAGTCAAGTTCGCAGGTCCGCCAGCCAAAGGTAACGAACAAGAGGCCGCCGCTGTCCGTGCGAATCACCCGATACCTCCTCAATGCGGTCTCTTCTACTTTGAAGTGGAGGTTCTGTCACGTGGCAAGGATGGGTATGCGTTTCCTCTTCCCTTGCACTTCCAAATCTGAGTCGGATTTACTAACGAACTGGTAGCTTTATCGGCGTCGGTTTCTGTGGACCCAAAGTTCAGCTCAACAAAATGCCGGGCTGGGTCGCAGACTCCTGGGGATACCACGGTGACGACGGGAACACATTTGCGTGCCAAAACAGTGGCAAGCAGTACGGTCCAACCTTCTCGACCAATGATGTGATTGGGTGTGGCATCAATTTCCGAAATCGCACTGCGTTTTACACAAAAAATGGGATGGCCCTCGAAACGGCGTTTAAGGATCTGAAAGGCACGCTGTACCCTGCTGTTGGCATGCGCACGATAGGAGAACATATTCGTGCGAATTTTGGACAACGGGAATTTGCCTTCGATATTGAATCATATATTCGAGAAGAAAAAGCGAAAACATACACGCAAATCCAATCCTTTCAGCCGCCGCTAGAATTATTGGGCGACAGATCATCTGTGAGGACGGATACCGCTATCACACAGACTATACATAAGCTTATTTCGTCGTATCTTGCACATAACGGTTACGTTGACTCCGTCAGAGCGTTTGCAGGAGACGTTCAAAAGGAAATCAACGCATTTTCGGCCCCGAAGACCGATGAACATGGAGATGTGAAGATGGCAGAGAATGAGATTGCGGAGGACTTGGAGGCGATTAATCGGCAGAAGATTCGCGCTGCCGTGATGGAAGGCAACATTAATCGTGCACTGAAGTTAACAGAGCTGTTTTTCCCAAACGTCTTTGAGGACAATCCAGAAATCTTGTTCCAACTAAAGTGCCGGAAATTTGTTGAATTGATGCGGTTATGTGCGTTTGCCAAAAAATCTGCATCCGAGGACGCAAAGGACGAAGAAATGCAAGACGTATCGAAGATTGATGAGACAGACATCGACGAAGATGAATCGCCGGCCAAGCCGGCTTTGGCCAAACTTCTAAACGAATCCCTCCGCTACGGACAGAAACTACACGAAGATTACCGCAACAAGAGTTTTCCATCGTCGACCATCGACGTGCAAGACGCTTTGAACGATATCTTCGCATTAATGGCTTATCCGGATCCGATAAACTCGCCAATGGCGTATTTGCTTGCAGAAGAAGGGCGAGCACCGGTCGCGGAAGATTTGAATTCTGCGATTCTGGTGAGTCAGGGAAAATCATCGGTTGCGCCGCTGGAGAGGTTAATTCAGCACACGACCATACTTATGCGCGAGCTGGCTGACCAAGGTGGGCAAAGCGCTTTTGTTAATGTTCGGCATGATTTCTTGGCGCCATAGGTGTTATTGTGTTTTTGTATTTGTTTTCCATTTTTGAACATATGTTGGGTCATGTAATGGTTTGATACGCGGTCTGACGGGGTTATCTCTATTATGATTTTATTCGGCGATTCGTAGGTATTTTCCCTAGTTAATAATTTTAGTCTCTTCCATGTATAGTCAATTGGGCCATTGGTTTCATGCTTGCTTGTTTAAAGTAGATGTTGTAGCGATTGTTATTTATTTAAAAAAAATTTACAAACAAACAAAAAAAATACATCCCAAGTCCTGTAAAAAAAAAATAGCCCAATTTTTTTGTATAACGTAACCCTGCCGCCCATTTTTATCCTATCAAACCACAAAACCATATATAAAACGAAAATATATATATATAAGTTATATGTAATATATCGAAATAAAACAAAAACCATTTTTAGACGAAATCCTATCCTCCTTATCAAACCACCATATATTTTAGAAAAAAAAATGGAAATATAAAAAAAAACCGTAGTCCCAAACCTTTGCTGTAAATAGAACCGTAAAATACAGACTAGATTTAACCGAATCGAACGGAAGAGAACGAGATACGAAACGAGCGTTATATGTGACGAGAGAATGTACAATAAAATGTCCAGTAAAAAGGGTATTGGAGATTTCCGTCGGTCGAATAGAAAAGGACACGGATGACGATGATGGATGATTCGGGTTTAGTTCGACCAAGCCTCCTTCTCTGATCTGTCCTACGAGACACTGTGGGTATGCGTATGTCTACCTCTGCTATTGTCAGAATAAATCTCATGGAATTCGACAAGAGACTCACTTGTTAGACGACGGCCCCAAAGTTTTCTTCCTGAGACTCTTTGACCATCGTAGTCCACATGCGTTACAAAGCGTCTTTGGGCCCTGTGGGCCCTTCCGCCACTCGGGACTATCGAGGGTGCCGCACTCAGTGCAGACGTACTCCTTGTCATCGGACGTCTTCGGCTTCTTCGCGGCGGGCTTATCAGCATTGTTACTAACGCTGGCTTTGCTACGACTTGTTGGCGAGAGCAAGGGATACGAGTTGTACGTGTCGCTCGATACGCTTGATGAGACGGACGAATCTGACGAGACCGATTTCATCCGTGCATTCTCTTTTCTGCCAAAGATGGCATCACCAGCCGAATGCCGCCGCAGTCTAGTTGATTCGGGGTCGATATCAGTTGGCTGCAGCGTATGAAACTGTGTCATGTCATTATCGATATTTGACGATAATATGGCAGATGGCGAGATCGTGTCTGGACCTTGTAGGTTTGCGACCATGTGCTTGAGCCGGATATTCTCAATTTTGTGCTCGAGGAACGAATCTATCAATGTAGAACTCTTTGTCCGATACAGCCGTGCGGTCAAGAAAAAACATTTGCACTCTGGAGGATTGCTTAGCCGCAGTTCTTTCTTCGAACCATTTCCATTGTCAGTGCCGTTGAAATGTGCACGGCCGACGACTTCAACCAGGATATAGGTGCCGTCCACTCGTTTGAATCGACAAATGATAGACACATGAGCCTCGTCGGAGTCCGGAGTAGCACCGTGCGTAGCAGCACGGTTAAGTTCTCGGGTGAAGTGCTCCACGTCCTCAGGTGCGACGTACTCCGACACGAACTTGTCCGTGAACTCTGTCTGTGAGTATCCGAGCATCTGGATGACGGCAGGCGAGACGAAGAGCACCTTGCCATGCGAGGAGAGTACGTGCTGCATATCTGGAGTATCCTGAGTGAGCCGGAATATCTGTGTCGCAGGAGAAGCCTGTACGGAAAATCGAGGAAGCTGTTGTTGGGTCACTGGCGGTGATCCGGACGAGGACGAGGATGATGGTGTCTGAAGCTGCTGCATGTTTGGCTGGGCGGTTTGAAATGGAAGGTCATCTTCGATCTGCTCAGCCCATACGTCGTCGTCTGTTGTTCGGTGGGTATGGCTGGGATCAGAAGATGGGATGAGGAGCTGCAAGTTACTGTACGAGTCCGATAGAGGCACGGACGAAAGCTGACGGGGCTTCTGCGGGTCTTCGTTTGGCGGATCAATAGGTGCGGAGAGGGACACAATTGGGTCGTCGTGATAAAGCGCTGCATCATGGATGAATGATTCGACTCCTACCGGTTCGACAAAGTCGAAATCTGGGTACGTGGTGGCGAACTCGTGGGCGAACAGATCCATGGCCCGGAGAATCGGCGAGCAGCGACTGACGCGGTCTGATATTATGGCAAGTACAATTAGAGTATAGAGGATTACGAGAGGAGGAAGAGCCGTGACTGTAAGTGAGCCGTGAGAGCTGGCGAGGAAGTGGAGGAGGCACGCTCATACTTAAGCAGGCCACCGCTCTCCGCACGAAGCTAAACCTATTTTGGTATAGCGTAAAATGTCTTTAAACTAGTGCTTACAGGTACAGTTTAGTTGTGGTGGCCAATCAGTGACATGCACAATGTACAAGCCCCATGTTAGTTTTCAGTTGTCACTTTAACTAATTTTTATTGTACTGTGTACTATTTAAATTCTATTACTAAATCTCCTTATTAACGTACGCCGTTAACGTTAATTCGTGAGAAATTTCAGCCTTAAGCCAGCCAGATAGATGGGGTCAAATTCAAGCCAGCCAGCCAGCCAGCCGCGTGGTGATTGCATTAGTGGGAGTTGTTATAAAGACGTCGCCATCATTAAAGCTTAAACCTAACAGGTACGCAACCCTCATCTGCTGACGATCCAGTTAACTAAACTCTGCCCAGTTATATATATTTATATATTATATATTAAATATATGTCATGAAACAGGTTTTGACTCACAGTTTCTTATGTCCACCCTTGCGCTTCAGCAGTCCGACCTCTCCAGCTGCGGCCGCTGCGTTGAACACGATCTCCCTCACATCAGCCCTGTCTTCCGCGTTCGACTTCTCCAACACCTCGTAGAGTCCTAGCACGGTCTGTCGCCGTAGCACGCTAATCCTATACGCCCGTGCCAGGCTCAGTAGCCCGCCAAGGATCTCGACGTCCCAGCTCGCGTCAAGTGTGCCTGTGTAGAGCCATTCCACCAGGGCTGCGACAATCTCGTACCGCTCAGGAATAAAGAGCACCCTGCTCTTTTCCTCCACTCGAATGTTGCCTCGCATACTGCCACTGACGCCCGGTGCAGATGCACATAATGAGAGATAGTACTCTCCCCATCGAGTTTCCAGTACTTTGCTCAAAACACCAATTCGCTTGGTCCGGGACAGAAAGCTGATTCCGTCGCTGTCCTGCCGTGAGTCCAAATCGTCATCGTCCTCGCGCCTGCTATCAAAACAAATAATTTCCATATCAGCTAATCCATCCCGCATAGCCTCCCGTCCGTACATTTGTCCCGCACGCGAAAACGCGACGCCTGAGTCCGCGGCGTTTGCAAATACGCCATATCCCTCGACTTCGATCTCGAGCACGTCCGTGAAGTTCGTGATGCGGTCATTATAGTCTTGTAACAACGAAGTGCTAGTAATGCGAGTACCAAGTAAGACGTGCTTGGCCATGTCGCTGCAAAAGAAAGACGCATTCCAGCTTCGAAGACGACGACGACGTTTCCTCGTATTCCAATTTAGTCCACAGCTTCGTCCGCAAGTTGTACGCATACACGGAATATTCCTGCTTCTCAACACTCAAATACGTACCCCCTATAATAATATTATCCCCCAATACTCCCCCAGTAGGAAACCGCAAGAACGGGGGTCCGTCGGTCATGTTCATCGGCATCGGCGAAAATCCCAGTCCTGGTGGTGCGAGTAGATCTAGCGTGATCTCCGGCACGCCTTCAAAGTTTGTGTTTGAGTACAAGTATATTGAGCTCGCGGTCATCATAGCTGCCGAAGCCGCTTGTCGAAATGTCGATTGCTGAGTTGTGGACGCGGGGATCAAGGCTGACCGGTACGCTCCGTATCCAGTCGCGTAGCGACCGTCCGACGACGGAATAGGGCGTGGCCGTGCCCATGCATCGCGTCGAATATCATAAACGGCAATGTCGCCGATGTACTGATTTCCCATGTCCTGGCCACCAAGTAGCACCAGCGTATTGCCGCACACACATAAGCAGTGCGCCCACCGCGATGCAGTTGGCAGCTCGTGATGCGCCGGTGATAAGAGTGACCATCGCCTTATCTGCAAATTAAAGCACCACAGTTCACTTGTCGTCTTGGCATTGCCTATCAGGCCGCCGAAAACAAAAAGCTGGTCGTCGCAGTACGAGATTGAATGGAAATACCGCCCGGAAGGTCCGTCTTCAACCACAGTCCCACTACCGCCTCCTTCATTCGAGACAGGGTAAAGCTGTGTCCATTCATAGCTCGTCAGATCAAGAACGTAGAGTGCATTCGATAGCACATCTTTCTTCGCGTCTTTCCCGCCGTGCACAAAGATGCGAGTGTCGTGTCTCGTCGTAGCTGGTCCCACGAGCTGCGGTGGTACCGCGCCAGTAAGTCGATGGACAGACGTGTGAAGCTTCGCCACAGACGCCATGGCCGAACAACTGTGCTGTCGACAGCGTTCGTTCGTAGTTTTTGTCTTTAGACACGATCCACGGGATGTTCTTATGAAACGAAAGACGTGGGGAACACTGCAACCGCCGCACCGATCCAGAGATACTACGCCTGGAGTACGAATATAATGGACCCCCACATACTACACTTGGCAATTATATATAACATTTCGATCTACTATACAACCTATTTACTGAGACTTTTCAAATCTCTCACGCGCAGACTCGCGAACACGCTGCACAAATCCGTCGTACGTACTCGGCTTGCCTTCTCTCTCCGCATCTAACCGACCCCCTTCGACCCCTAACCCAACGCCCTGAGCATACATCTCGGGTTTGATGGCTTGTGATATGCCTGACCCGGTTGCACCGAGTCCGGACCCTGACTTCCAGCCCATTTTCTCCAACAACTTGCTTCCTTTGCTACTGAACATGTCCTCGTCCGATTCATCATCTTCATCAACTGGTTCGGCCGTCGTAGGCGCCTGACTTTTAACATCCGGTCGTTTATTTATGGGTGTGCTTGTTGCCTGTGGGCGGCTGGGCTGATTTTGGGCAACTCGTCGCTCACGTGCCCGGTCCCTGTATGCATTCTGGGCATTATCTTTTGCTCTCTTGACCTTTATCCTGGCCTTCTCACACAACTGCTCATCGCCCAGATTATGTTTATGCAAGGCAGACAATCGCTCATGCCGATTAACTTCGTCGAATGCTTTAAACTTCCTCATACAAAGCAAGCACGCCGGCCGTCGTGAGTCCGCAAACGATTCCTGATACGACGTATCTGCCTCGACGACGTCTTGCGTGTCCTTCGTGGCCACACCCTTATGTCCCGGGGTATCGCGTAATTCGGCCTGTTTCTTTTGCCACCGTTGTAGCTGAGGCGCCATTTTGTTCGTCACCGAAGCTAACTCTTTTTTCTTCTTTGGCTTCTCGTCCTGCTTCGTCGTGGTCGACGGCGTTTGGGGCATCAGTCCACTCGTGCCCTCTATATCCGCAAAGAATGCCGAAACGTCATCCTGTTGCGAGGATGGATCGACGTACACTCCGACATACGCGTTCTCATCCCAGTACATTAATCGCGTGCTCCCATTCGCTGCCAGAAATGTGAATAGCTCGTCGGTATTTGTTGCGTACGCCGGCACGAATACGCCAGAATGTATGAAACTCGCTGTAACTTCTGCACCATCGACTGTAAATCCATCGTTCTTGGCCGTGGTGCTCGAGCTCGGCGCTGTCGGCGAGCAGGATGGGAACTGCTTATGAAGAAACTCGACCACTTTAGTGCAATCCAGCGCCGATGCGTACTCGACAAACGCAAAGCACCATGAGGCTTTTGTGATTCGATCTCGCACCAGCAGCACTCGTCGAAATTTCTTCAGTTCGAGTGTCGACATGACTTTAGCGATACTTTCCTCCGTGGTCAATCGGTTTAATCCCCGTAGCATGAGAAACTGGGACGCAATGTCACCGATATCGCCGGATCCGTCGTTCTGCTTTTTTTGTGGCCGCATACTGGAAGTGGGCGCTGTGCCTCCAATTGCATCTACGTCGTCATCAGCACGAACTTACAAAAATCACAGGCAATGCAAACTCACCTTTCCGCGCCGCTGAACATTTGTAACATTCCATCCTCCTCGGGTAGTTAACAACATCACACTGCACTTTTGTTCAACATAAACGTCCAGTCACAGTCTGAATAACACTGACTTACGAATTTGCATATCCACCCGTTGTCCTCCTCGTTCCTCTCCTTGGAATACATAATGCGGATACGACATGATTTGCAAGTTATTGTCGGATAATTGTCTTCCACGAATGCACATGCATCCTTTAGTGCTAGGAATCGGGCAAAGGCAAAGCCACGGCTAAGTTCTGGAAAACAATGTTAGACGCGAGCAGGCTGAGACGGAAGACGGAGGATGCAACGTACTTGTATTTCGGTCACGAATTATGATGACTTTATCCACATTGCCGCCCAAGTTGGCTATCGTAGACATTAACTAATCCACAACGTAATTAGCGTCTTGCATATTGACACAAAACATTTGGGGACGAACATCAGCCTCGCTGAGATCGGGATCAAGACCTTGCAGCATGACATCCGTGTTCGGCGTCCCTAGCACATCACCGAAACGCTCTGGGGACACAGATCGCGATCGTGGACTCTGTCGACGTCTGGCAGAGTGAGCATCTGGATCATATGCATCATTGCCGCGTCGGCTGTACCCGGGCGAGCCCGACCGGGAACGAGACCACGATCTGGAACGCGAGCGCGATCGTGATCGTGATCGAGAACGGGAGCGTCTGTCGTCGTAGTCTAGTTCTCTGTAACCTCGCCTCTGTCCTCGTCGCGAACTGCCGCGAGAGTATGATTGCGAGTACTCTGATGAAATGTATCGATGTCGATAATCCGAGTCTTGGCTACCGGACGCCATCGTACCAATATGTGGTCCGCCCAAATGTAAGGGACTCTTCTGTTGTTCTGTACTGCGCAGACTGATGAATTGTAAGATAGATTAATTATTCTGACGATATAAGATTGTCCGTCAAGTTAGTGAATGCCAAAGTTTCGTTCACTAAATCGTCCCAGCTTACATCTCCTGCGGCTCGACGCCAGGCTTGGAGTCCAAGTCCCAAGTATGATATACTGGATTTTTTGGGCAATAGCTTAATATGCTCTGGATAATTGAAGCTCCTATGGTATTTGGCATTGAAACATTTTGCAGTCCTATTGTGGCCCAAGGCTTTACAATCGCAATCGGAAGAAAGGCGTGCGCCATGCAGTAACTCCACGGATTCACGGCATAAAAGTGTTAATCCATTACTATCGATTTACATAAAAAGCCAAAGCTATACCAATCAATGATAAACAATATTCCACCCGAACCACTCCTGGCCGACCAATTCTCCACCTGCACCCCAGTATACCAACGAGCGCAATACTATAATACCCTTGCAATTAAATAGAAAAATAAAAAGCCTGATATCGATCCAAATAAACTCACAAACCGGCTTGAGAATCCACAATCAGCACCCGAGCATCAGCGAATCCCGCTGGTATGTATAACGTTCCCTTCACCACACCGATCCTTCCGAGTCTTCAACAATTTCATAGTCGTCGTCGCTCAACTCGCCAAGATCCTCCCCACTAAGTATGGACGAAGCAGCCTCGCTCTCAGCAACCTCATGATAGATGGGTTCTGTCGCGGTCGTAACGGACTGAGCGACAGATTCCGGCTGGACTGTTGTTACACTTGACGCGGTCTCGTCACCAGCATGCGCAATAACGGAGCTGGTTGTAGAGGCGTTACTTACGTTCAAGACAGGAAACATCATATCAGACGCGTCAGAATACTTGCTCTTCGTCATATCCTCTTCGCCGGCGGTATCCTTGTCCTTGGCAGCAGCCACACGGATTTGACACCAAAGATTGTCACCAAATCGTGCACCCTCAGCGGTCACCAATTTCCAGAACGAGACATATAATCCCTCGGTCTTTGGCGCCTGAAGCATGGCTGCAAAGCATGCAGACTCGCCAGGCTGCACTTCGAACGGAGAGATGGAGGCGTTTGCAGCACTATCTTGATGAACAAACATCTTATCGCCACCGGCGAAAGCAAGTGTAATACCAGCGGGCCAGGCGACAGAACCGTTGTTTTTCAAAGACCAAGACTGGAAGAACAATTCACCAGGTCGGCAAACAGTCCCGTCCTTGATTGCCTGTTCAATAAATGACGAGCTTAGCTGCGCTCCTTCCGGGACAGATTTGTTAGCCTCAGCATCGAGGTTAATAAGATCAACACTCGCGTCGACGCGCTTCTCGTCAACAACTTGCTTTCCTTCCGGCTCCTCTACCTCCTTGGCAACGACTTCTTCTCTATCCACAACTTCCTGTTCTGGCTCCTTTTCCACAGCATCAACTGTCAAGTTACAGAGCGGCGTCTTTAACTTGATCATTGGGTGTGTAGCATCATGAGGGTAGTTGGGCAGAGCCTCACAGTTCTCACAAAGATCATAGTTTTCGCAAATCGCACACTTATATCTATCACCGACAATGCAGTGCTTGCTATCCTTGCACAAAGGACCATCACAGACGATACCAAAGTGCATGGCACGTTTGTCATTAGCAACCTTGAAGTAAGCCGAAGGATGAGCAATCTGGACAAAACTGTGGCCTGGATGAGTGGTGGACGCTTCCTTGAAGCAAGAACCACAGTAATCAAAGTCGGGACAATTGACACACTTGTAACGAATGCCTCGGATTTGGTTATCACAGCTATCGCAGAAGGCACGGTGATTCACGTTCGCAGCATCAAATGGACGGGCCCACTTGCGACCGCATTGGCCACCAGACGGTCGCATGAAATGAGCAGGAGGAAAATGGGGATGGGGATGGGGATAATGGCCACGAGAATGCAGGCGGTCATGAGGAAAGCGGCGGTGAGGGAATTCTTTCGGAGTAGACCCTACTGGCGCGCTCTCCCGACCAACATCATCGTTCGACTCAGCAGCGACCGAAATTCCTTTGGCGATCGAGCACTCCTCTAAATGATGAGAGTCATCAAGACAGTGATGACCGTCCTTAATGCAGTCTCTGCAAATATCGAAATCCCCAGACTGGCAATCCTTGCAGTGGTAGTAAGTAGGGGCGGTGATGTCGCGATTGCATATGTCACATCGAACGGCGTACTCGGCCACAGGGCACGGTGGATCCCGCAACGTCTCCTCCAAGTTGGTACACTCTGATTTTTGCTCGATGGACAACAAAGACTTCAAGTCCGTGGCCAGTTTGGCCACCTCTTCAGTTATCATGCTTCTGATCATTGCCTGCGACTCCTGAGATTGTAAGGTTGCATATAAGGAGGTCGTCAAATTCTCCAGTGACGGCGCAGGAGATGCTTTATCTTCCGAACTAGAAACCTCCTCCGTCGGGGATGGCTTCGCGGGACTCTCAGGGCGGGGAAGAGCAATAGCTACTGTTAAGGTCTCAGTCTTTGCTGCTACGCAAATCTATTCATACAATCAACTAAACATACCCTCTTGAACGTTAAGTTTAGCTTTGCCTTTCACAAATATAGAATTGCGCAGAGACTCATACGAACTCTTGCTGTCGAGCGGAGTGAAGCCATGGTGCGTGGTAGAGTACCGCTCGATAGTAACAGCCGTAGTCTCCGGAATTTCCAGGAGCGATTTCAGCTATATAAAACCGTCAACAATCGGCCGGTAGAGTGTCATACAAATGTATCATACATAAGATGGGAACGTCGCAGAGCGGAACACGCTCGGGGCGAGGCGAAAGCGGCGAATGCTGTGGTTATAGTTCACCTTAACAAGCACCGAAGGTGCCTGGGCCGACGCAGATTCCACTGGAGAGGGTCGGCTGGGCAAAGCTACCTGTTCGGCAGAAGACATTATTAAGATGCAAACGAGTCAAGGGATAGAAGAATTCACGGATGCAAGAGCTGGCGATAGCAAATGCTAATGTGGTGTTCCGCAAGTGGAGCGGAGACAAGTCGATTATTAGCGACGGATCGCTCATGCGTCAGCAATTACCCTGATCATCGCACGCCTATAGCATAAAAGGTTAGGGTTATCTATTTACCCTGTCAGGGGATGCAAACACATTCACTTACTTGCATTAAGACGACATCACCAGACCCCGTGATTTTGAACTTGCGACGCAAGAACAAAACCACCCCCGAATCTGATGGCAATCTTTGCACACCATCTGGCCCAAAGACCAGATGACGAGGAGGCAAGCCTCAGCGGTTCCCTCGCTCTGTAATTGGGCGAGTTTGCTCAGCCCGAGTTCGGTAAACCTCACATGTTTGTATGTATATATATGTATATATATAGACAAAACAAACCACCGTTCCATATTCACAGTTGAGTACGAGTCCCACACCAGCAAACTGGCGGGCGAATCACCGTACATTATCCCCCGTGCCCACAGCTGAATACGCCAGCGAATTGGCGGGCGAATCAGCGTCTTGAGGAGGGTCCTTGACAGACTCTCCTCTTAACCCCCAGTAGAGGACGAGCCGCTAGAAACGGCAGTGTACCAAGTGGCTTGCCTCAGGGCCACTCAGACTCACTCCAGATTCCAG